>CAIGRE010251480.1:0-12590 GCA_903798275.1 Fraxinus angustifolia subsp. syriaca | reverse complement strand
TTCCTTTTGTTGAACCCCTTTGAGTTTAATTGCCTTTTCGTTTTTGTAAACTCATGTTACAAGTTTTAACCCAAAAAACAATGTCTTTACCCAAGTTATAGAGCTAATGGAGTATTGTTCATCATTATGATATGTATGGGTGCGCAATAAATAAGTGTGGGGGTGTATGAAGTTCTGTTAGGGCTATGACTAGTGAATTGGAATATTATTTTCATTCTCAATTCACAAGTTCCATTTTTACTATAATAATAGTAAAATGTTAGAAGAAAAAAAAAAGTGATGGTTGAGAAAAAGAAAAGAAAAAAAAATATGATGGAGGAAATGACTTTAATGTTACAAACATGTTCATAATTCCTCCTAAAATGCTAAGAAATGGATTTATTTATGCATGATAGATGAAAATCGAAGGAACTGTTGAGTGGAGTGATGTGCTTTACANCTTATATATTTGAGCTTGAGTTGATTCATGTTTTCTCTACTAGTTTCGTTGGCTTTTGAGCTAGATTCCCAAATATTTCCCACTAAGCCCCCTTACAATATTTGAAAAGTCCTTATGATTTATGTTATGCATGTGATCTAATTGGTGGAGAATGAGAGGATATGTAGGCATATGGTAGATCATCTCCATTGGAATGAACTTGAGCGAAACATATACCCTTCAAACACACAAGAGTCGAGTGCTTATTTCCATGAGGGTCTATTTTCATATGAAAATGCTTGCTAATTAATTATAAGTTGTGTGAGAATGTTTGTTAATGATATTCTATGTGTTTTAAAGATTTTTGTTGTTCGATGTTTATGGCATTACAACTTTGGTATTTTTGAGGAAAGTAAAAATTGAGTTTTGCCCAAGGACGAGCAAAAACTATGTATGGGGGAATTTGATGAGAATCTAAAATAATATATTTTTCATCCCTTTATCTTATGTTTTTGTGATTAATTGATGTCTAAATATACTCCATATTCTCATATTTTGATTTAGGTTGCAATTGGAAGATTATGGTGGAATTTAGAAAAAGCAAGCGAAAATGACTAAAATGGAAGAATACAAAGTTCGAGGATTGAAATGTAAATACTCAAAAGTTATTTCGAACCCCACGATGAAGATTTGAGAGTGTTAGGCATCAATTTGATGAAGAAAGAAGCCGAAGGGATAAAATATAGTCAAACTACTATCACATATCAATTCTTAGCTGAAAAAGTTAAGCTTTAGATTTTCAGTCTCAGATTGAGACCCATATTTGGCATAGAAAATGTTCGAATTGGAAGATTTTTGTACAACTAGACGATTTGTATCTTTTTGAGTTAGCTTTCGAATGCATCTTGAATCTTCTCAATCGGATATTGGGAGAAAAAGACATGACCAAAATACTGAATGCTGTCCGGTAGAAGTAGATAGAGCTATGCGGCCTCATAACTTTAAAACAATGCAGTCACATATGTTATTTTAGGGAATTTTAGGGCCAAGTTCAAATTAACTATACGGTCGCATCCACTTTTACTATGCGGTCGCAACCACTTCTACAATGCAGTCACATACAGCATTTTCGGTGTGCGAAATCTGATTTTCGAATTTGACTCAAACGCTTATGGAAACATATTTCAAAATGATTTTTAAATCCTAAAACCGTCAAGAAAAGATAGAGACACCCCATTCCCTTTTTTCTATCTTTTGCTCTTAGGGTTCTTCATGAGTAGCTAAATTCTTGTACTTGGTAGAAGGAAACTAATGCCTAGGAACTAATTTAACAGTGAGATCTAAATTATTTTTGTTGTTTAATTCATGTTTCGAGTATTAAATGTTCTTTTTCACTTATTTTCATGATTGTTGTATTTAATTGATAGTTCGGGTGGCAATTCTAAACAATATGCTACATTCCCAATTTTTTCAAGAATTTCAAATGGATCGATAAATCCATAACTCAATCTTCATTTCTTTCCAAATCGCAGTATTCCCTTAATCGGCGCCACTTTGAGAAATACTTTATCTCCAATCTCAAAAGTCAATTATTTTTTCCTTTTGTTGGCATAACTCTTCAGATGATCTTGGTCAGTCTTTATTCTTGACCTAGTTTTATATATAGCCTCTACAGTCTTCTTGACCAATTTTGGACCAAAAACTTTCCTTTCACAAACTTCATCCTAGTATAATGGCTAACGACATCGTGACCATACAAAGCCTCATATGGCGCCATGCCAATAGTTGCTTGTAAGCTATTGTTGTATGCGACTTCGACTGACGGAAAATTTTTCTTCCCACTTACCACCTAAATCTAGGACACAAGCTCTCAACATATCTTCAAGAACCTAGATAGTTTGTTCATATTATACGTCAATCTGAGGATGGTATACAATACTAAATGTTAACTTGGTACCCATAGCTTTTTGAATGCTTATCCAAAACTTTGAAGTAAACCTCAGGTTTTTGTCTGATATGATAGAAACTAGATCACCATGAAGTCGTAGGGTATGTCCATAGGGTTCAAAGGTCCCCGATGGCCTATGATGTTCAGCCTTCAACTATTGACAAACAATGCATTTGGACAGAAACAGAGCTATCTTCCACTTCATATTTCTCTACCAAAATGTGTCGCCCAAATCTTCATTCATTTTAGTTTCGCTTGGGGTGTGCGGCGTAAGGAGCAAAATAAGCTTCAGTCATAATCTCATTCTTCAATACCACATCATTTGGCACATATAGTCGACCTTTAAACACTAAGGCTTTGTCTTCAGCTATTTCAAATCCTTTCATTTTCTCAATTCCTACCTCAGCCATGACCTTTTCCAAAAAGGGGTCATCTTTCCGAGAAGCTACTATTTCGTCCCTAAGTATAAGTTTCACAGTAAAACTTGGTAACATTACCGATGTCCTTACTGGTGAAGTTAATACTTCAATTCTCAAAATCCCTGATTAAATGATACTTCTTGTACATAGTGCTGAGAATCGTCCCATGTTCTTTCTACTTAGTGCGTTAATGAATACATTAGCCTTATCTGAATGGTACAAGATAGCATAGTCATAATCCTTCACTAATCTAACATCGTCATTGTCTCATATTCAAATCCTTTTGGGTGAAGAAGTATTTGAGGCTCTTATGATCGGTGTAAATCTCATACTTGTTCCCGTATAAATAGTGGCACCAAATCTTCAAGGCGTGCACTACCGCTGCTAGTTCAAGATAACGAGTAGGGTAATTCCATTCATATTATTTCAATTACCTCAAAGCATAAGCTATCAACTTCTCATGTTGCATCAGAACACACCCTAAATCAAGCTTGGATGCATCACTATAAATTACAAAGCCTTTTGAACCATCGGGAATAGTCAACATTAGTACATATATGAGCTTGTCCTTTAACTCTTAAAAACCTCGCTTGCATTTCTCTGACCATACAAACTTAGTATCCTTCTGAGTCAACTGTGTCATAGGACTCGCGATCTTGAAAAATCCTTCTACAAATCGTTGATAATAGACAGCTAAACCAAGAAAACTCCCCACTTCTCCAACATTGAAGGTTTCGACCAATTGGTATTAGCCTCAACTTTGAATTGATCCACTTCAATTCCTCGTAATGTAACAATATAGCCTAGAAGCCCTACTCGGTCAAGCCAAAATTCACATTTCTTGAATTTGGCATACAACTTTTCCTCGCGCAGTATTTCCAGATCTATCCTCAGACGTTCTTTGTGTTGCTGAGAATCTCTTGTGTATATCAGTACGTCATCAATAAACATGATGATAAACATGTCCAAATACTGATAGAACACTCTATTCATCAAGTCTATAAACACTGCAAGGGCATTCGTCAAGCCAAAGGGCATCACCATAAACTCATAGTGCCCATATCAAGTCCTAAATATCGTCTTTGGTATATCTACCAGCTTAATCTTCAACTGATGGTAGCCCAACCTTAAAACCAATTTTTGAGAACATGAATGCACCCTTTAACTAATCAAATAGATCCTCAATCCTAGGAAGGGGATACATATTTCTTGATCGTCAACTTATTTAGTTTACGGTAGTCGATACACACCCTCATAAGTAGTTAAGTACCATCTTTCTTCTTTACAAAGAGTACAAGAGCTTCCCTTGGAGATATACTCAATCTGATGAACCATATGTTTAGAAGTTCCTCTAACTGTATCTTCAACTTGTGGTTCCATTCAGTATAGGGTTTTCGACATAGGAATATCTCTAGTTACCAAATCTATTGTGAATGCCACTTGTGTATTGGGCAGAGTATTTGGTAGATCATTTAGTAACACGTCAGCATACTCTCGTATTATTGGCACTTCATCTAATATTTTCTCTTGAGATGAGGTGCTAGTAAGATTGACAAGATACCCTTGACATTCATACTTCTTCAACATGCTCTCTGCCTTTAAAGCCAAAATAACGAGATGAAGTGCCTTAATCTTCGATCCATAAAATCTGAACTCATTTTCTCTCGATTTTTGAAAATTTACCTCTTTCTCAAAACATACTATGGTGGATCAATTTCTACCTAACCAATCCATCTAAATAATATCAAAATATTTCATCTCTATAACATACAAGTCAGCCTCTAAAGTAAGTCCATCAAAATTTGTTTGTACCCCCTTTACTATCCAATCAGAATCAATAGTTCACCATGATGGCATACTGACCTCTAGTACATTATTATTCTTCTAACATGAAGCATTAATTTTAGTAGACATGCATTAGATATAAACGAATGAGTTTTACCAGAGTCAATAAGGACATAAATATGAATTTTAGAGATGAATAAAATATATGCGATTACGTCCGAATTTCAGATAGCCTCATTGTGAATCAAAGAAACACCTATTATTTTTCCTTTCTTCTCTTACTCAGTTTTCTTAATCAATAGGTACGAAGAAGCCACATGCCAATTAGCCACACTTATAGCAAATATACTTTCCATACAAACATTCTCTTTTATGAAACTTGTTACACTAAGGACATTGGGATAAATGATTGCTCGGCTGACCCATATGTGTCTACTTATTAAACTGTTAGGTATTCTTATTCTTATCCTTCTACTTCCTTTTTTCAAAGTCATTACACTGTCCCTAATTTACCAACTTTACCCTCGAGTAGGTCATCGTCTGAGCTTTCTTTACCTCTATCTAAAAAGTGGTAAGATCGTGTGAACTCACAATCTGGCTGATCTCTGGGCGCAAGCCCCTCTCGTAATGGTTTTCTCTCATGTGCATGATACTTACAAGGTGTGGGGCATATAGAGACAATTCCTCAAACTTGCTCTCACACTAAAAAAATTTCATACCTCCATGTACCAGTCTTAAGAATTCCATACCTCCATGTATGGGAAATACTTTCTTGTCAACTCCATCTTGAACTGAGTCCAAGTTAGATTATGTTGTTCCTCCTCAGTACATGTGCGTGATGAGGATTTCCACAATGGCCTACTATTTCGATTAGCATAAACTCGGCACATAATACTTTTTGATTTTCTGGGCAAGAGATGTGCTGGAAGATCTTCTCAATAATACGCAACCACTCTTCAGCTACTCAAGGGTCTTTCCAGCCATCAAAGGAAGGGGTCAATATCTACGTAACTATTCTACCATCGAAATAAGCAGAACAACTAAGTATGTTGGTGGAACCAACAATGCTTGGAGAATTGGTGAAGCTCAAGGTGATGGTGGTGTAGCTTGAGCAGTCAAGACTTGTTTCAACTAATAAATCTCCTACCTTAACTCCCTAATCATCCTCACTTGCGCCATATTCCTATATGCCATAATAATTGCAATATCATTTAGAGAAGTATACGATACTTGCACAAATAGGAAAAATATTTACAAATCAACATCTTTTATTATTATTTCAAAAGAATCTTTCTAGAGGAATAAAAATAATAAAAGAGCATCTAGCGCAAATCAATAGGAAAGCAGAAGGAATCCTACTAGACATTAACAACAACTAAACTTAATAAAATCCACTAAAATCTCACTCATATATTCATCATTGCCATCATCGCCACTAATCCAGCCTCCTTGAAATGTAGGTTTCTTAGAAAGCTACGCCTCATCATCTAAAATAGGTGGAGGTGCATCTTCACGAATATACATCTCAGTAGGTACACCATCATCCTTAGGAATTGCAAGTCGGGCCAACTCCCACTACTCAATCGGTTCTGCACTAAAGGCTTCATAGTCTATCTTTCGAGGCAAGGTAGACACAGAAACTTTCCATAAATAATCATAAATCGATTCGGCCATCTCTAGCCACTCTTCTGGTAATGTATCAATAATGAGGCGCGTGACTTGACGACCAGTTACCATATGGCCTAGTTGCCTCACGTCCCTCCACTTTACTAACATCTCCTAAATGTGCTGGCCCATATTAAGCACTAGATTCCACTGAGACTCTTCATATTACTTCACGATTTCATATCGATCATGCATTAATGAACTTGTCTTCCTACAAGTTTTCTTAATCCGTACCATATGTGTCATACCAATTATTTGAAGTCCAATTAGTGGGTATCTAGTAAGTTTTAGTTAATTCTTGAGAACTTAAATGAACACTGAATTTGGTCACATTCTTAAAACACTTGGTACAATAATGATTATCTACAAAAAGTCTTCAAACTCAAGTATATACTAATATTCATACATACATTTCAAATGTTGAATCTAGAATAATCTTTCTAATATTCATTACATAGATACAAGTATATTTATAAAACTTCTTTACCTCAAAATCAGCATAGTGCGGCTATGGCAAGCACTATGCTCAGGATCCTAAAAAAAATAAAAAAATCGATCAACTTTATATGTCACACAACACTCCTAAAATATGGTCTCTAATGCAAGTCTACAGAAAATACACCTGCTCTAATAGCAAGTTGTAAAGCCCCAAATTCTTGAAATTCGAAGCGTTACAAGAAAAATCTTTTTAGTCGGGACTCTTTAATGTTAATCAAAATAAATTGTAAATAATAAAAATTTTGAATTTTGAAATATATAAAAGTAATAGAAGATATTTGTCCATATAGACTTAGACAATTATGGTGTAAATTGATTTTTAAAAGCATCTCGAAGAAATTCAGCAAATACCAGTTGCACAATAGGAAAAGAAAAATATGTTTGGCCTAGGAAACGTCGACTAAGATTTATGAAACTTTAACACAGCCTATAGCACTCATATAGTTGTAGCGACCGAGAAAAAAAAATTTGTGTTTCGTTTTAAAAGAATTTTTCTTGTAGAACTCAAAAATAATTTGGGTTATATTACTACGTTGTTACGACACTTCCTAAGAGTCCTAATTAAAATTTTGGCCACTATAGTAATGTGCACTCCCTTGTCTAAAAATTGTCGTAAGATGTCGAATTCTAATTTAAAACTGCAAATTTGTTATATTGTTTAATTAACACCCGTTAAATCCATAAAATTAAGATTAGATAACTTATTTCATTGTGCCAACAATCCAAAATTTAGCCATGTATTTTAAATCCTTCTCATCCCTCAATCTGACTTTTCTTTTTCTCAACTAGGCATCCCATTTAATTTTTTTTTTTACCATAATTATTCCAATCATTTAATACCCATTATGTTAATTATTAAAAAATCTCCCATTTTAGTTGAAAATCTGACCTGCATGTTATCTCATAATTCCACATTTATATACATAATTAATATTCTATTTACCATTTATTTTTAATCCTATTTTGGTTACTGCCGTTAGCCATCTTTATTTTGTATTTAAAAAAACAATAACCTCCTACAACCCCTAAAGCCATGTTTTCTCTTCCAAACTATTATACCTATACATAAAATTACTTTTCCCTTTTCCCATAAACTTAAGGTACTTTGAATCTGAGAATTTTCTGAAGGGGAGGCTAAGAGTACACTGCATCTTATTACAAATTAGATTCAAAGGATATTCAAATTCCAAGCATTTAAGGTAGGGTGTTTTTAGCACTTTTGTAAGTGAAGTAAATATTATTTGTTTTTGATTTATATTAAACGTGTTATTGTGTTACTCATGAGAAAATGGAAGCACCATTTGATGGTTCAAATAAGAGAAAGAGATCATTTTTGTTATTTGAAAGGAGTTGTCAATAACTAAGAGTAAGTGGACTGCATCACCACCGGTTCGTTTTGCAATTGACGGTGACACAAATAACCAAAATTTGCATTTCTAGAAAACAAGTTTTTTAATCATTTACTTAAGCGTTTTCTACTGAGTATTACTTGTGGTACTCATTCATACTAAATTTACAACTTAATTCAAGTAATAGCAATGGTTTGGCATAGTGACAAATGCTCAACGATTTGAAAAGCTCTTTAATTTTTGAGTAAAATTTCCAATTATGCAAATCTAGGACACAAGCTCTCAATATATGTTCAAGAACCTGGATAGTTCGTTCAAATTGTCTGTCATTCTGAGGATGGTATGTTGTACTAAATGTTCTGAAGGCTTATCAAAAACTTCGAAGTAAACCTCAAGTCTCTGTTCGATAAGATAGAAACTGGAATATCATGAAGTCGTACAATCTCTCCGACATAATCTATGCGAACTGTTCTAAGCTATTGGTTGTCCAAATTGGCATGAAAATAGCAGATTTTGTCAGTCGATCCATGATCACCCAGATTAGATCATGACCTCTCAATGATTTAGGAAAACCAACGATAAAACCTATTGCATTCTTCTCCCATTTCCATTTGGATATGCCCATGGGGTTTAACGGTCCTGACAGCCTCTAATGTTCAGCCTTCACCTATTGACAAATCATGCATTTGGACACAAACACAGAGCTATCTTCCACTTCATATTTCTCTACCAAAATGTGTCATTTAAATATTTATACATTTTAGTTATTCCTCGGTTGTGGCATAAGGAGCAGAATGAGCTTCGATCATAATCTCATTCCTTAATATCCTTTAGGATGTACAATCAGCATTTAAACATCACAGCTTTATCTCTGACTATTTCAAATCCTTTTCTTTTCTCAATTCCCACCTCAGCTTTGATCTTTTCTAAAAAGGGGTTATCTTTTTTAGCAGCTACTATTCTGTTCCTCAGTATATGTTTCACAGTAAAACTTGCTAACATCATCATTGTCTCATATTCAACTTCTCTTGGTGAAAAAGTATTTGAGACTCTTGTGATCAGTGTAGATCTCACACTTGTTCCCGTATAAGTAGTTGCGCCAAATCTTTAAGACGTGCACTACCACTACGAGTTCAAGATCATAAGTAGGGTAATTCTATTCATATTGTTTCAATTGCCTTGAAGCGTAAGCTAACTTTCCCATGTTGCATCATAACACATCCTAAACCAAGATTGGATATATCAATGTAAATTACAAAGCCTTCTGAACTATCAAGAATAGTCAACATTGGTGCAAATACGAGCCAATCCTTTAACTCTTAAAAACTCCGCTTGCATTTATCTAACCATACAAACTTAGTACCCTTCTAAGTCAACTGTGTCATAGGACTGACGGTCTTGGAAAATCCTACTATAAATCGTCGATAATAGTCGGCTAAACCTAGAAAGCTCCCCACTTCTCCAACATTTGAAGGTTTCGCTAATTGGTCGTAGCCTCAACTTTGGATTGAATCACTTCAATTCCTCGTGCTGTAATCTAGGTTTGGTTGTGGTATAGGGCGCCACTTGCATCACAACTACCCTATATGTCCTCAACACTTTTCTAAAGAACGGTTGAGATGGCAACCTCATCCTCACGCGTAAGATGTTGTAAAATACGACAAGCCATCTGTCTTTTAGATAATAATCCTCTCGTGTGTATTAGGAAAGATGAGCTTTATGTCATCTGGGATGCAAAATATAACCCTAACTTCATCAAAGTTGTGCTCCAAAAAATTTGATGGCTCTTCCAAGGAATTCCATAATTCAATTTTACAATATCAACACCACAGTTTTTATCACTTACACAACTTCCTACACCCACCTCAAATTCTTGATCTCTATTGATAACCTCATTCGTACAATCCTATCTACTTGAACTAATGCTAACTTCAGCTTTTTTGTCACGGCCAAACTTCAAAGAGGCACCACTTGAGGCGCATTCATGGACATCTTTCCCAAGACTCCTCTCATCTACTAACTTCACACTATATGATTTCTCAATTATTGGCTCTTTTCTTGGAAAATTCTCTAAGGTCATTGCAATCAGAGGATATATTTTTTTTTTGTAGAAAAAAGAGAAAAATAAAAGGAGATTTGGAATTCAAAACTGAGGGTTTAGGATTTTGTATTTTAAATTCTAAACAACTCACTAGAATTTGAGTTTGGTCTTCATTATAGTAATCTACTTCATTGGAAATCACATCAAATCGTCGAAAAACTTTTAAAAAGTGCATGGAATGAATAAGAAACAAATAAAAAAGAGTTAAAAAGGAACCTTTCAAGTTTGTACAAACAAGTTATCTCTAATATCAGCTATTGAATAAAATAAAGATTGATCATGGTTGTACAATGCCTTATCTAGTCCTATCCAATGAATTTGAAGAGGCAATAACTACTAATTAAATGGAGGTCCGATTAAACCACAGAAATAGAGCACGTGGTTGCACGTTACGTTGAAAGTAAATGTCTCATACATCTAATTATGATTATCAATTGCAGTCATTGCTTCTACTTCAGTAGTACACAAAATCACATATCTTCATGCACAGGGATACTTCGTGTTCGTGCGACCCCTCAGCGCCACCTCTATTATAAAGGTATCATATAAAAGATCGCTCATGGCATCTCCTTGAATGGGAATTCATCTATATTTATAGCTTTGTCCTCAAATAGAGTTATTTTGCCTTAATAACGAGACTTCATTTTTAAATCAGAGTCCAATGCCTTCAATATTTATCACTTTGATTTGGGGTAGTATTGTGTCACTTTGTCGATGGTATATCCTTGACTCTAAGTAAAATAAAGAGATCTTGCATGTTATGAATGAATCAAGATAATTGCAAGATGCAATAAATAAATCACCAACAAGAACACCAAAATTTGTGTGGAAACTTAAGATGGGAAAAAAACATGGACAGAAAAAGAGAATTCACTAGATCAAAATCAAGATTGATGATTGTTTTACAAGATTTTATGCTTTCTCAACCAAATCTAATGTGTTTCTAATGTTTTGAAGTCTACAAATCGTGGAATATATATACAACCTCTAAAATAGTGTTTGGAATAGAATGGGAACCGTTAACTTTTTATTCATTGGTCAATATTGGAACTCTTTCAAGACCTCTTCAACCAAACATCAATTTGTTTTCAACCAAAACACCAATGCTCAATGGAATTTGGCTCACAATTCAACAAATCTCCACTTCAACATAAATCTTGGAGAAATGAATTACTCTTCATTCTTCAACAATCAATTCTCCACCTCTTCTATAAGCCCCTAATGTCTAATTCAACAAAAAATACCAACCAAGTCCAAGAAATGCTCACACTTGACAACATAGAGTGTTTTTCTCACTACAATATCACCATGAGCAATCACATTACGCACAAAGTGTTACCTCACATCAATTTGTGTTTATCCACTCATGGAACATCTGATCCTTTGTCAGAAATGTAGTACTATAACTATCATAATAAACTGTAGACATCTAGATGTCTTCACTGTTTTCATAAAACAATCCCCTAAACCACATAGCTTCCTTACAAACCTTTGTAATAGCCATATACTATGTCTCAATAGATAATGCCATTGTATTCTATAATGTAGCTTTCCAAGTGATAGCACAGCCCCAATGGTACACACATACCCTGTAAATGATCTACTTTTTTATTTATCAAAATCTCGTGCATAATCTGAATCAACGTACCCAATGACTCCATCTGTATTTCCCCTAAGATGTAAACAAGCATGAAGCATTACTAGAGCCATGCAAGAATTTGAATATCCATTGCATTACTTTCCAATATTTGCCATATATATGCTAATGACACTGACTGTATGTGCCAAAATTGGGTGTGTACCATAGCATACATGAGCGATCTAATTGCAGTTGCATAAGGAACCCCATAACATATAAACAATGTCTTCATTTGACCGTGGACACAAAGCAGATGACAATTTCAAGTATATAGCCTAGGGAGTAATGTCATCATTTCCATTCAACATATTAAACCTATAAAGTACTTTCTCAATGTACTCTTTTTGACTGAAGTATAATCTACCACCGTTTCTATCTCGCAAGATCTCTATTCCAAGAATTTTGATGCTCCCAAACTCTTCACTGAGCTGAATTTTCACTTTCAGCAACTCTTTATCTTTGCCAGCTATCAGCATATCGTCAACGTAAAGTAGTAGCTATGTAAACGACCCATCGTCACACTCCTTAAAGTACACACAACTATCAGAAATGAATTTTTTAAAGTCATGAGTAGTCATGAATGAGTCGAACATTTTATACCATTACCTTAATGACTGCTTCAGGGTATAAAGGGACTTCTTCAATTTACACACAGTCCTAATTTCCAGTGACTATGAAACCCTCCAGCTACTACGTATAGATGTTCTCTTCAAGTTCTCCATGCAAGTATCATCATTAAAAAGGGGGAGATTGTTGACCTATGGTTGA
>CAIGRE010251469.1:0-10311 GCA_903798275.1 Fraxinus angustifolia subsp. syriaca | reverse complement strand
AATATCACCCTTCACAACTCTAATTTTCTTTCCCAAGACACTAATAACCTTAACAAATTAGTAAAATAGTAAGAGTTATATTACAGACAAAAATGAGAAGAAAATTCAACCAACAGTTCAAGATAGATCATTGACTACAAAATCCACAATTAAGCTACTTTACACAAAGAGAAGGCAAAAATCCAAAGTTCTTTATATTCTACAATCAAGATATAATTATTGCAGGGCAATTATCATTTGTCATCTTATTACTCAGGAAATTGTCAACTTATTAACTTAGTTTTCATAATTTATACTATTATTCACCAAAAGAACAGAAGAGAAAAATCTCTTCCACCCCAAACAATCAAAAACCCACTGGTAATAGCAAATAGAAAAAGAAAAAGAAAATTGGAATAGAACTCAAGAACTGTAATACTTGAAACAAAATTAGTTGGCATGTAATACGAAAAAGAAAACAAGACAGACCTGAATAATAATTTAATTGGAGTGGATAAGATCATAAGAGAAATATAGATATGGGCAAATGGGTTTGGATCTGAATTATAATTTGTTTTTGCTTCTGTTTGAAGTTTTGGGTTTTCCTCGGTGTCTTTCTTTTCATTACAGTGCTGTTGGTTTGTACATTTGTACTTTTTTTAACATGTAGCAATGTCGTATGGACTTTTTTTATTTTTATTTTTTTAATTCCCAGAATCCAAATGGAGTAAGCTTTATCCTGTTCATCGTTTGTGCCGGCATCCATTAACTTGCAATTTTGGAGGGATGAACCGTTAGCTTTCCTTTCTTAAAATTCTTCTTAAGTCAAGCGTTAATCCTAATTATAGATTATGCTCATGTTTCACCCACATTATTCCATGTTACCATGAACGGAATAATAATTTTTTTGAAAATATGTGATTAAAAAATTTAGATTTACGTATAATATTATTTGATTGAAAAATATATAATTCATAAGAAGATTGAAAAAATAAATTATAATTTAAAGGGAGTTTGATGCATATTGTCAAGAAGAAAATGCATTTTAGAATATGATGTGATGCAAATTATGTTGTTAAAAAATAAGGAAAAATTTTAAATTTACCTGTAATATTATTTTATTAAAAAATATGTGACTGAATTAGAATTGGGTCAAACTAGCATATATAATTTGATTTTCAATTAAAATATATTTCATTTTGATTCTTAAAATTTATAACCACGCAGTTTTGGTCCATATTCGGTTCTTGATGGCACGATGAAAATTTGATTCCTACCAAATGTGATTTCTTGTTATTTTAATTATATTAACTACCAAGTGAATTAATACGAGTTAATATGTATTCAAAATATTCAAACACTCGTCATGCTTGAAAACTTAAAAATAAAAACATGAAAGCGGAACAAAGAATTTACGTAACAATTAACATTTTTGCTTTTTTTTTTAAAGGAGAAAAATATGAAAAAAGAATCAAATAAAACAAAACGAGAATCAATCGATTTTGGTCAACGTCGATTACATGATTGCTCATAACATTGTTTGTCCAATTCTCGTCAAAATCGAATGAAAACTATACATTCTTAGCTCCGATTTGATAAACATTATAATTTAGAGTTTAATTTAAATCAAAATCAAAATCAATAACTAATTTAATGTAATTCATAACTTTTTTAATCAAACGTTTCATCAATTTTTATTAAATTTTGCTAAAATTTGATTGATACATCGAGTCAAATTAATTGGACAGTAAAAAATTAAGAATTTAAATTGTTTCGAAGGACTAGGACCACCTTTGCTTTTTCTATTCAATCGAGGAATTGGTGGATTTTTTTTTTTCTAATAAATATTTTATTTTTATAGATAACGATAAATAATGAAAGTGACCTATGAAAAGACAAATGTTACAAGTAACATAATTTCCAAAGTGGGACAATCTTATTTGTTGTTAATCATGACTCACCAGCAATCAATTTCGATTAATTATTTCTTTTATATGTGGAATTCATTATATAAATAAATTTCAATTACATCTTGAATATGGTCAAACAAGGTAGAGAAGATAATAGTACAAAGTAGGAAGTGTACTAATTAACGATGTTTTTCATATGCTTATAGTATTATCGAGAAGAGTTATGTTATTTGTACAGGGCTTGTACGTGTCACGTGTCACGTGTCACGTGTCACGTGGACACATGTCCCCTTCCCATAGGGGGAGAAATGGACGCAAAGGGTGGCTCCGTACAAATAACAATTTTGTATCGAAGATAGCAGTACAAAAAAATTAGTGTGCTAAAAGATGTTTCGAGTCACCTCAAATTTGTGCCTTAAGACTAACACCTGTTTCCATGTTTCTTGTGGAAGTTGTACACTCAAGTTAGGTGCAAACTCATTCAAATTTAATATTCTTATTTTCAGGATTGAGAAAGTATGTTTCTTCTTTTTGGAAGGGTTCTTCCTCAAATAAAGCCAAGTAAACAAAGACAACTTATTAACTTGTGCTTTCAGAATGAAATAATTCCTTTCTGAAATCACAAAGAAAAGCTTACGCATTGACTTTTTCCATTGTCCAAATTTTCTCCCCTTCAGCAGTCTGTCCTGCTGTATAACTTACCCTCTCATTGCTCTTCAAATTTAGATAGTCAACCTTTGAGCAAGACATAATCAGTAAAGATCAAAGAGTCGTCATGCAATAAGTAGAGACAAAAAAGCATAAAAATTCAAACCTGATCAGGATCAAGAATGAGCAGGCAAAATACACTAACTGGACTAGTCGAAGGATCCAAAGATGGAACCGGAGATGGTTGTTCATCCACAGAAGGAATTCCTGGAGTAGGAACCAAATACTGTAGTCTTGATTTAATAGAACTGGCAAACCAAGCTCTCTCTCTTTGCTGCATCATTGATGACCATGACATGAGAAGAAATTGAATTTTTGTAATGACGAAAAATACAAGCATTTAGTATTCCTGACAACGTAACAGCTAAAACTGCTGTTGTCCATTAATAAAGTTACACTAACGTATTCTTAAGTTTCACCATCAAATGTTGTAGCGTTGTTTTTAAGGCTAGCTCACGTGATTTGCACAAGTTATCGAATTCCAGATGTACTCAGTTAACTCGTGTTCTGACTCATGAAATTCCAATTCATTGTTCAGGAAAACTGACATTTTTACAGACAATGCAGAAATTACAAAGCATGGCGCACCAAATAAATTATTTTATTCCTAAGGGCAAATAGCCAAATACGTTGGATGACAAAATATTTTAATTATATATCAAAGAAAGACTCCCTCAAACCAAAATTTCAACTATTGCAACTAAATCCTAATCTAAAGAATCCATTAATCCAATCATATAAGTGGACATTAAGTGCATCTATTTTAAGTTTTTTGTTTAATAGTACAAAAGTAAGTCCGTCACAAGGACAGATAAAGTAGGGGGATTGTGCTAAGTTAATACTCAGCACCAAGCTTTGTCAATTATTACTTGAATCCTTACAAATGAGCCGGATAGAGTGGCAAAAGAGCATTAACGTAGCTGACTCCAAATTTATTCAGAATAAGGCTTAGCTTGCTATTTATTTGATTATACAATAGTTACTTCAATTAAAGACGGGGGCCAAGTAATGGGGTAACATTAGATTGCTATTTGAAGTAAGATTAAAGGCTGAAGTTGAGGATCAGATTACTCATTTTGCAGAACATTGGATTTATAGTGACATAAACACATACGTGTAAAGAAAATGAGAATATCCACAATAACCTGAAGTTTTAGAGGATCGGGATTCGATCCATCAATGACATCTACTTTTCCATTAATTCGAAATTGCTCCCAAGAGTCAGTAAAGTACCAACATATCTGAAAATATAAACAGATGAACTGAAAGAACATTTTGCAATGCATAACCAATCAAGTTGCTTAACCAACGTAATACACAATTTTAAGACCGGAATCATTTATGCATGTCTATAAGAAAATGGGAAATTCAGTACCTCTGCGAATGAACAATGCTTCAGATCATCAATCTGCATTGTTCAAGTCGAAAATTAACATAAATCAGTAACATTCCTATTACATATCCTTAACTATGCAAAACCAGCACAATTTACTGAAAAAAGATTAATGGCCAGTGTGACAAAGCTCATTTTTTTTATCAAATACACACTAAATTTGGCACATTATAATAAAAAAATCAATACGGACCAATTATGTATCCATAAGATTGAGTTAAATATTTCAACACTCATCCAAGTATCCAACTTTGGGTCTAGTCATGCATTACTCACCGAACTCCAGAATTTTTTGCATTGATCACTCAACTTTAGAGCATTGCACTCTATCACCCATCCAACTTTGGGTGTGATCACGGGTTACTCTCCAAATTTCTGAATGCTTCTTGTTGGTCACTCAACATTAGGGGTTTTGCATTCCATCACTCACGAGTTAAATGTTTCAACACCCACTTAACTTTGAGTGTGGTCACAGGGTACTAACCGAATTTCAGAATGCTTTTCATTGGTCGCTTAACTTTATCGCGTTACATTTCAACACCTACCCAGCTTTGGATGTGGTTACGGGTTACTCACTTAATTTCAGAATAATTTTAATTGGCCGTTCAAATTTAAAGCAGTGGCAAGCCAGAAACTGATTCAATAGATTATGATAGCACGATTTATATAAAAGGAAATAGAAATAAGATTATAGAAAAAATAACAAAAATATTACAATTTATAATATCGTTAAAAGGTGAAGATTTCTTAGACTTGTTGATATGAGATAATGACACATTGATTTGTCCCCTCAACACGGTCAATGTTCTTTTATCCACTCTCCATTATCCCAAAACGACCAAAATCACATAGAAGGCTTATTTTTAAGTTAGTTTTCAACTTGATAAATAACAAAAAAAAATGTTTTAAGAATTGTCAGGATAACGTTAGATGATTTGGAATAAATAATAATAAATCAAATTGCATGACATAAGAACGTGAAAAGAGTAATCAGTCTTAATTTTTCTCTAGTAATATAATCATTTACAAATTGTATATCAATATTTGATTTGTACGATGAAATTGAGCTATTAAATAAAATAAGCATTCTAAGGTTTGATGATCAATAAGAAGTATTCTGAAGTTCGGAGAGTAACCATGAGCACACCCTAAGTTGTGTGACTGTTGAAATGTAATGTCCTAAATTTAAGTGAACAATGGAAATCATTCTAAAGTTCGGTGAGTAATTCGTGACTATACCCAAAGTTGAGTGAGTGTTAAAACATTTAATTCGTGAGTCATGGAATGCAACGCCTAAAGTTCATTGACGAATGAGAAGTATTCTGAAATTTGATGAGTAACTCCTGACAACCAAAGTTGGGTGGGTGATAAGTGCAACGCTCTAAAGTTTAGTGATCTTGAAGAAATCAACACCGACTTAGCTAAAAAAAATTATTTAGTCATTTCTAGATTTTTACTATGCAGCCAACAAAGACTAAAAGAAGCTAGAAGAAACCAATTGCTTGAGATTTATGCCACCGCCATGTATGGATATATCTAAATGGAGAGATCAACCACCATCGGCATACTCGAATATGTTAGACAGAGGAGACCACCAAACTCATCACTTGTATAAATATGAGTTCCATCTATCTGTGATGTGTATTGAGTGAAAAGAGAAGCCGAGGAAAAGAGAGACAATAGAGAGAGTGTGATGTGAGAGATAATAGGCAGTAATTTAGTGGGAGTAGTTTCCTAAATTAAAAAAAATAGTGTCCAAGTGTCAATTGTATAAATTTGATGCAATAAAAAAAATTCTTTTAGGTTTCAAACTCAACAATTTGGTATTAGAGCTAGACAATCGGGGACAAATTTTTGAACTTTTAGAGTTCGTGTACAAATTGAGATTCTAAAGCTTTCATACAGCTCGTTTGATTACGAGGAAATAATTCAAGTCACGATGAGAAATCTACAAGTGGTAGATGGTGTAATATCTCCAAGGGCAAAACTTGTGAAAAGTAGTTGGTGGAAGTTATGTGACGCCACAGGAGGAAGTCGTAGCTCTAAAAACTGAAAAATTAATGCAGGCAAGGCTTTGTTCGCTATAAAGACAATAATTGAGGAAGAATTATTGGAGCACATAAGAGAGGAACATACCAAAAGAAGCATGAGACACTTTGGCCACACTATTCTCAAACGAAAATGATCCAGGGTTGTTGCTTTTAAAGAATGAGCCACTTTCACTCACTCAAGCAGAATTGACGACAAGTTAAATATTTTAACAAAGTTAAATCTCTCCATCGCGAAATTTTTGAATTAGATTCTTCGAATAAGATTTCGGAGTACAGAATGAAAAGATTAATTATACATAGAATTTAGAGGTTTTATTACTCCTATACAAGGTTGGCCAGAGCAGCTGTTACTGGTCAATCTTAAAAATTTGTTGGTCGGCCAAGAAGTATTTGACCAAACAAATGTTAGGGGTAGAAAGAAGAAGCACTATATAGGTATACAAGAAGAGGTAAATTCCATCAATAAAATAACAAAGAATTAAAAGAAGATAAATTTTAAGGACGGGCTGAAGGAAGTTATCAAACAAGGGGAGCTCAACAAAATTGCGACAAGAGAGGTTATAGACGTCAACAATCTAACAACTCGCACTTTGTAGGTAAAAAACGAGGCCATTATGCTAGAGATTGTTGATTTAAAAAGGAGCCAACATAAGGTAATGTAACAACGTCCAACAAAGAAGAGAAATACAATAATGAAGAATGGGATACTGAAACATCTACAATAATAATCGAGTAGGCTCGAGAATAGAAAATCAATTCAAATAATAGAGAATAGTTTATTAGAGTGATACAAGAGTTATTTGCAAAATGGTGCGGATCAAGAAATACTAGCGAAGGATCGACAGAGACAACAAAAGATCGAGGTACATACAAATCCACAATCACAAATAAGGAACTCAATTAGAGAAATAAAGGATTTTAACCTAGAAATAGATGAAGAGAAAGTAAGAAAGAGTCATATATTTGAAGTCGAGAATGCATTTAGTGAAGGACAAACCAATTCAAAACTTGTTAAGTTTGAGGCAAAGTTGAGTGTTACGAAAAAAAAGTAAAAAAAAAAGTTGAACTGAAAAGTCGATGTTGAAGGGGAGTATTGAAGAAATCAACTCCGACTTATCTTAAAAAAATTATTTAGTCATATTCTAGATTTTTCCTATACAAGCAACCAAGACTAGAAGAAACCAATTGCTTGAGATTTATACCACTTCCATGTATGGATATATCTAGATGGAGAGATCAACCACCACCGACATACTAGAATATACTAGAAAGAGGAGACCAACGACTTATCATTTGTATAAATATGAGTTCCATGTATCTGTTATAAATGTAATCAATGTTTTTTTTTTCCATTCTTTTTCATCATATTTTTTATAGTAGGTATAGTACATTTAAATAGGAAAAAGCTACAATTTAATTTTGGCTATACAATCTTATTCCTTTGATAGAGGGATTATAATTTGATTGCCTAAGATAGAGTGATTTTATTGCCTAAAATCACGCTATAATCTGATGCCCAACTTGTTAAGTAAGTTGTGAAAATCTTTACTTGACACCACTGCCTTGGTGAGTATGTCTGCTAGTTGGTCTTCAGATTTCACAAATGGAAATTTAATTACCTTTGCTTCCAGATTTTCCTCGATAAAATATCAATCTATTTCCACATGTTTCGTCTTGTCATGTTGGACCGGATCGTGAGATATAGCAATAGCTGCTTTGTTGTTACAAAACAGGTTTATCTCAGTAGTGGGGGCAAAACCAATTTCGGTAAGTAGTCTCTTTATCTAAAGGAGTTCACAAAGTCCTTTTGCCATTCCTTGAAACTCAGCTTCAGCACTTGATAATGATGCCACCTTTTGTTTCTTCAAATATGTAGTAGCCTAAGGTAGATCTTCTGTCTGGGATATTCCTAGCCCAGTCTTCATCTATGTAGCCTTCTATTCTCAAATGACTATTCTTTGAAAACATAAGTCCTTTTCCAAGTGAGAATTTCAAATACCTTAGTATCCGGGTCACAGCATCCATGTGATCTTCACTAGGGTTATGAATGAACTGGCTAACCATACTTACAGCATATGCAATATCTGGACGGGTATGTGATAGGTATATGAGTTTGCCGACTAGCCTTTGATACATCCCTTTATCAGTTGGTACTTGACCTGGGTGCGCACTAAGTCGATTATTCTAGATAATTGGAGTGTTTGCCGGTTTGCATTCTAACATTCCCACATCAGCTAGTAAGTCCAACATATATTTTCTTTGGGAGAGAAATATACCTTACCTGGACCTGGTCACTTCAATCCCTATAAAATATTTTAGTCCTCCCAAGTTCTCAATTCGAACTCAGTTGCCAACTATCTCTAAATTCTGGATATTTCTTCCACGTCATCCCCTGTGATAATCATATCATCCACATATACTATTAGAGCGGTTATCTAACCTATTCTATGTTTCAGAAATAGTGTGTGGTCTGATTCACTTTGTTTGAACCCATATTTCTTCATTTCCAGACTAAATCACCAAAACCATGCTCGAGGTGGTTGCTTTAGACAATATAGTGCTCATGGTAGCTTACGCACGATTCTTGTGTCTAAGGGGCATGTGTAACCTGGGGGAAGGTTCATGTAAACTTCTTCTTCAAGATCACCATGTAGGAGTTATTTACATCAAGTTGATGTGACAGCGAGTCGAGGATGGCTGCAAGATATAATATGATTCGTACTATGTTCAATTTTGCAATTGGTGAAAAAGTCTCTTGGTAGTCCACTGCACATGTCTGCGTATAGCCTTTTGCTACCAGCCTTGCTTTGTACCACTCGATAGATCTATCTGCCTTGTGTTTGATAGAGAAAACCCACTTACATCCTATTGCTTTCTTACCCTCAGGTAATGGGACCAAGGTCCATGTGTAGCGTTTTAGAAGTACATCCATCTCTTCTTTCATTGCTTGAGCCCATTTTGAGTCTGATAAGGCTTCCTGAACTCCAGTTAGAATATGATTTGAGGAGAGTACATGTGCTAAGGCTTTCAAAGGTTTAAACAATTTTTTAGTGGACATGTAGTTCGCTATTGGATACTTTGACCCTTGTTCTTTCATCTCAGGAGAGTATTTATTTGGTGGTTTGCCCCGATTATGCCTAAAAGGTAACTTGTATCCAACAGGAGAATCTAAATTTATACAATTAAGTTATATCAGGGGTGTTTACCTCGAGGATACTCCTAGGAGATCGGTCTAGAGATACTGAAGGGGGGAGGATTCCAGTTCTGCTTCGGGTCCAGCCTCAATAAACGTATCACTCCTTGATTCTCTTTCTGTCGGACTTAGTTCCGATTTTGTTATCTTCATATTTGTTGGAGTCGGCTCTCTCTGTTTCTATTGTTGTCTCCACATTTGACCAATTAAAGTGCAATCAATTTGACTCTTCATCCCTTGTCTCTACCTGAAAAGAAATATTGGTTGTCGGGGGGAAAGAAAGTGTCGATCTCTAAGAAGGTGACATCCATAGTTACATAGGTATGTTAAGTCGAAGGGTCATAGCACCAATAACCCTTCAGATGTACAGCATAGCCCACAAACATACACTGGAGAGCAAATGGGCCAAGTTTCGTTCGATGATTTTTGTGAAGGTTCACATAAGCCACACAACCAAATACTCGTGGAGAAAGCATGAAGGTTGTGGGTATCGGGGGCATGAGATGCAAGAGTTTGAAGTGGAGTTTTAAAATTTAAGACCTTGGATGGCATCCGATTGAGCAGGTAGAAGGCTTTGGATACTGCATCAAGCCAATACTGATTTGGGGCAAAGGCCACATGAAGAAGAGCTCTTGCAATCTCAAGTATGTGTCTATTTTTCTGTTTAGCAATACCATTTTGTTGAGGGGTCTGAGCGCATAACGTATCGTGAATAAGGTAATGTTGTTCAAAGTAGGTACGGAAGTGTTGATTTACAAATTCACCACCAAGCGGAGAACTTTGAGTATGGTGGAGAACTGAGTTTGAATCATGGTATGGAACAACTGAAATACCTTAAAAACTTCATCTTTGTGTTTTAATAGATAAAGCCAAGTCATGCGGGTGCAATCATCCACAAATATAACAAACCAACGAACCCCATATAGTAATAGGTGAGGGACCCCACACATCATAATGTACTAAAGAGAAAGGAACATTACTTTTATTCATGCTCAGTGGATAAGATGTACGATGACTTTTAGCTAAAATACATGTCATTTAAAGTCAGAGATTGCCATATTTGAAAATAGACCACGT
>CAIGRE010251442.1:0-11538 GCA_903798275.1 Fraxinus angustifolia subsp. syriaca | reverse complement strand
CCAATATATCTGACAAGTCGCACGTGCCAAATGGACAATTAGACATTATCGTGCCTCTCATGAAGATAAAAAGGTGGGTGTAGGAGAGTATTACTTAATAACAAATAAATAAAATTGTTGTACCTTACAAGTTTGATTTATATAGATACAACTGAAATCTGTTCATGTTTTAATTTATGTTTATGTATTTGGTTTATCATGATATTACAGAGTGAGTCTTGAATTATCTAATTAACTTTCAGGGTAGAATAATTTCAGTTATCCACGATTAAGCATTAGACTTTTTTTTCCCCCCCATTTGAAGGGTAACGTGTACATGTTAATCTTCGAGTTAGGTATGCAACTTGTTATTACTGACATGGACGTGTATTTTAAGAAACAGATTCTCGTGAATAGGAAAATTAGAAGAAGAAGAAGATGAAGCGACGACTTTGCAGCCAACCAGAAAATAAAAATGAGATTGAGCAGATACTCACGTGGGGTAAGCCTCATGTGAATTAAATATTGCAAAAACAAAAAAAAAAAAGGGCCCCACCTATTTGTGTTTTCTGTGGGTTCTTCTTTCTGAGCATGTAGGCTGGCTAAAATAATTGGCATTCATATGGCCAGCCTATTTAAGTGAAGACTTTTAGGACAAAATCTGATTCATACGGGTCAGAACTCAGAACTGTGCAACCTTACGACTGATTGCATATAGGAGGAGGCACTGACCGGATATTATATGTTTCCAATCTCCAAGTAAGTGTACTCATGCCATAAGCAGATTAGTTACGGATTTAATTTCTCAGTAAACAAAAATTCAAATGAAGCTTTAAATTAGTGGCTTTTATGACAAAAATCCCTATTTGTGGTTCGATATCAGTTAGCATAACATTGATATACCATTGCGAAAATGCGTTGTTGCACAACTTCAATTTGTTGGTGAAAACGAGCAGAATTAAATTACAAATACAGAAAGTTGAGGTGATTTATGTGAATTTTAGATATTATATTGGCAAGTGTTTGGTGGTGTTATGAGTTGGGTGGATGAGAAATCTGAATTAACATGTGGTCATTTGAAATATATCTATAAAATATAACCTTTTTATTGAGCATGCACTGATTATGAACTGAATGTTGAATCACTTCTCGCATATTTAACCATTATTGAAAAGTTCCTTGGTATATATCTGGAAAAGTTTTTATTTCCCTCCTTTTCTCTTCCTTTAAATTTAACCACGCCTTGAATGAATTTTCTACAGAAGACCATTACATATTGAGATAAAAATGCAAATAAACAAAAAGTGAATGAAATTGTTGTTAGGCCCAGAACAAAATCTGAGAAGCATATAACCATTGGCGAAGTGAAAGGCCACGTGCGAAGGGAGCAAAAAGATAGAAGGCTCGCACAAAGATCCTAAATCATTCGCTGAATAAAGATTGGCTATAGGCTGTCGAAGAATAGCACATGGGCGAGTCAATAAAATGTGACTTTTAATCGAATCAGTTGTAAGACTACCAATTAAAGGCAGCCACCTAGCACAACACAAGAATTACCAAACTATACCAAAACTTGGAGAGAAATTTGTTGACCTCCAAAAACATAACGCCAACGTAGACAACAGATGTCGGGCCTACTCATGCCAACCTAAGAAAATTCTAGCGCGTTTCGACCGGTGTACCGGTGGGAGTGGGTTAACATGTGAACTTGAAAGATGTTTCACAGTACGAGATAAAAATATTCAAGCACCGACGACGTTGACTAAAGTGACTGCGCTAACAAACAATCTCCACAATGGTGTAAATAACCTAACTTCCAAACTATCAATAAAAGATTAAGCAAGAATGTATATGGAGAATGCTCTTGTATATTGTCTTTTCGATGTTCAAATATTCATCTCTTTTTATGTACAAAGACCACATATTATATACCTCTGGCTGACATGGTGACCGTTGGATCAAAACCACGTGGCTTTCTCTGTTAACTGAAGCCTTACATCACTAAGTCTATTATACATTAAATACATTGACAATGGGTCAGCCCCATACAATAGGTTGACACACCTAACATTCTTTATTATTGACATCACATCAATCATTCCTAAAGATTGTTTGCAAATCTTGCAATAGATAACTTCAGCTTCAAGGACTTCGGATGAACTAAGGGATTCAGCTTGAGAGGGCTTCGTGTTGGCGGTCTTTGAGGTGAAGAGCCTTGGTATAACCGCTGCATCGGCCTACAACTTCAACTATTAAGCAGGTTTAGCCTTTATCAGACTTTTTTACCTCTGAACACTTGAGTTCTTATTGACTTTCCTTTCCACGTGGACTGAGACGTGGCATTCTAACTAGAGCTTCAGTAGCGAGGCGTAACGATATTTCCCTAAGTCTAAGTATGATTATTTATGTAATGCATAGACTTATGGCTTTATTGGAACAATTCTAAGGAGTATTAGTAGGACAAGTAAAGTCCAAGGATGTTTTCTTTACCATTCTTCCCTTTTACTCATACATTTAACTCGTAAGTATCTTAAAACTTTTAACTTCTAAAAATCAATGGCACATTCACATTTATTGGAAGGATATAGATCTCAGTGAAGTACCTACTGAGATGAGTGTACAAATAAAAAAATATGGTCGACCTGGTGCGAGTCATCCAAGCCGGACAGAGCGTTTTGCCTTCTAGAGAAAATAAGGAAAACAGTATGATAGCTTGGGAGCAGCCAAAATCCCTTCCACCGTATACCCATCACACTTAGCCAATTTTAAAGAGAAATATTGTATCCCTTATGACATAGAACTTTTGTCTCCCACTCTTGACGTGCGAGCTTGTTTTCCTAGATAGGGTCGTATTGCCATCAGTGAGTTCCTTTTAAAAGCAGGCCTTCGGCTTCCTATCAACCCATTCTTTAGAGTTGTCTTGAGGTATTACAGGCTGGCTCCCACCCAGCTTATCTCCAATGCTTGGGCCCAATTAGTGAGAACCTATTTCTTGTAGAAGGAGACTTCCCTAGGAGAGGACATGTTCCTCCATGTCTTCCAAACCATTTTCCAACCTCGGGTCCTGGGAAAGTGGATTCCAATTGATGGTATTCCCTATGCCTATGGGGGTCACATTTCCTCTTCATCTTGGGCCTTTCCTCCTTCATCAAAGGACGGAAGGAGACGTAGTTCTAAGGAGGGAAAAGTGGGAAGAATGTGAGGATGACATCGCCTCTACGTGAAAGTTTCGACTTTCTACTCTGAAGCCCATAAGTGTTGCCTCTACCTTTCAATTTCCATGTTAAAGATTCTAATGTTAACATTTCTTTGATGTTTTGTAGGGTCTATTGAGCAGTTTGAACTCAACAAAGGATGCTGAGAGGTTCTTGCTGACATTTACCAACATCCTACATCTTCATGAGAATTCGAGCATCTGATCCTCTCTAGACGATTCTTTGAAGAGTTAAGTCTGATGGTCGAAGAGATAGTGTTGCCTTTTCATCAATTTATTAGTAATTTTGATAGCTTTGTTGCTAACCCTTTTTCATTTACCTTTGTAGAAAACTTTGAGAAGAGGAAACACTCCACACCTGACATGGGTACCATAGTGACAGCCACCTCCACCTCCGGGAGAAAAGTATTAAAACCCTCATCTGTCGCGGCTAAACAGATGAGGGACCAAGTAGAGAGGGTCATCTGTGAAGTGGCAGCTAAGAAGACGACGAACATCCTCCCGTAAAGGACAAGGGAAAGAAAATAATGGAAGAGGTCCACAAAAGAAATCACAGTTTCTCCTCAATTGAAGAGGGTCGATCGACAAACACTCCTCCTCCAAGATCTAAAGTCCCTCACGAGGAGAAGTTGATGGTGACATCCATTGCTATAACCACAAGGGGGTAAAAGAGGCCAACTGCCATGGAGTCCTTGTAGTAGGATCCTTTTTAAAAGGGCAAGGACTTCAAGCGATTCCACTGCTTTCGATGCTCCTCTAAGAACCAGAATCACTTTGAAGAAGATGAGCGATGACCTGGCTCCAAAATGTCTTACCTTACTTTCTCTAGAAATTCAAACCACACTCGCCAACTCCCACAAATATTGGATGGATAGGTGGCAAACTTTCATAGAGACTAGCGACGCAGTTGACAGTTCTTCTGCATGGTGAGCCATCGAGGAGTGCCTTGGCCATAGAGGCTGAAGCCCTCTTTAAAAACTTTCAATATAAAAATAGAGAGTTTGTTAATAAAGCCTCTCAGGCCAAGGAGGCTACCGTAAAGTGAAGGTCTGGCGCATGTTCGCCTATACTGAGATGGTGGAGTGGATTGAAGTCAACGTCGAAGTAGTGAACACTTCTAAGTTGAGGTCGTTGTTTTTAGGTGAGGGAGATAAAAGAGCCCCATACTCCGACAGAGGGTAGCCAAGTGATTGAAATTGTAGATGACGCTGCTGAAGAGGCTCTTGAAGTCGTGGTACACAATGCTATTGTACCATTTGTAGCTCTCCCTTCCCCACCTGTATAGTTGATAGACTTTTTTCCATTTATGTAATTGGCTCCGGCCCTCAATTTTAAATATTTATCGAATTAATAAAAAAAAAACCTTTTTAATCATACGTTTATGTTATTTACTTTTTCGTATTTCGTGTATTATGACATCTTCAATGTAGCTCAAACTAAGTCTGCTTGAATTGTACTTTTGAACTAATAATTTTGTACAAGTGTTAGAAGGTCATCTACCTCTTGAGATTTATGTCTTCTGAATATGTGCGCAACTAACATTTATGAACCAAAACTCTTTAGTATTTTCAAAGCATGGTGTTTAAGCGGTTCATCCATGCTGAAGCTTCCTTCAAGAGACGTCATCTCTATTGGGGCACTTCGACTCACTACCTCTGGGTTCCTGGTTCTTCATGGACTATTGTTCTAGGGGTGCATTGCAATGTCCCTGGACCCAGCAGTGTTGTGGCTATAAGAGTGGTGGTATGTACAATAGAGGGGTACTTCATCCCTATTTCTAGGTTTAGCTCCTCATCCTCTATCCCTCCCTATTTAGGAAAACCAATTGGGGAGTCTTCCTTGGTACATTTCAGCACTAGGATTCACTTCCTTATAGGGTAAAGTGGGCAATGCACTTAATGTTGTTGTGACCAATGATTGTCCTGAGTTGAGAGTGGTCGACTGTTCGACTTTCTGGTCTATCAAGTGTGAGGTTAGGCCTCTTCCCCATTACCTCTGAGGATGCAGAAGCCCTTAGTTTGCACTATTTCTGTGATTTCTCAATTCTTCATGAAGGATCTCCTACCTTAACATTTTTAGTAAGGCATCATAGCTGGTAGGGTCTTGGTTTTTAAGATCCATTCAAAAGAGAGAGTTCGTGTTCAATCCTTCTCTTAGGGCTGATAGAGCTTTCCTATTGTCATTTGTACGTAGTATGTCATTTCGTGAGTGAAGCAAGACGGAAAGTTCTTCAATGATTCGACATGCTGCTGTCTAATGTCTTGTAGGCGTTGTATTAGCCATTCACCATATTTGCTGGTTGCAGAGCTTCAGGGAAGTTTTCTTAAATTTTGGCTAACTTCAGATGCTCATTTTTGGTAATTTGCTTTACTATATTTTAGCCGATCCACTTAAGGTTAAGTGGAAGTCTCTACACTTCATGGTTGGTATGGCTCATCTTAGGCTTATGTGAGTCTTGAAGCTGTTAAGATGCTTCGCAGGATCACCTCTCCCATTGTACTTGGAAATTTTAGGGAGCATAAAGTGGTTCAGCATAGCAGTATTTCTAATTGCTTGCATGAATGGTAAATTGTAGTCATCATCGTCAAGGTCGCATGACCTCTATAGATTATCTAAATCTTCGTCTTTCCCGGCCTGAGTCTCTAGAGGTGGTTAGGAAGGCTCTGTTTGGTTCCTAGCATGCTCTGTTCTCGTCTAGTGCTTATTTCTAGGGAAAGATTTCGATGCACTTCATCATAACCCTGTTCGTGCTCTCCAAATTGGAGAAGTCCTTGCTGCCTATTTCTAAGTACGGTAGGAGGAGGTTGAGCCTGCCTATTTAGAAGCACATGAGAAGGTTGGGCTCTCATATTTCTGGGAAGCTTTGGCTCAATTTATCATACATACCGACCTTTGGGACATGTCCTCTGGGTTGACGTCAGGAGAAAAATAGTATGGAACTTCAGTAGATCGATTAGTTATGTAATTGGTGGATGTGTCTACCTTAACTTCCCTTTTCTGGGAAGTTTTTCCCCTAGCATAGTAGTTTTCTTGCGAGAGGTCTTGTATTACACTTCTAGGGGCTATGTATGGAGTGATTGGGTATCTTCCTTGGCCTTGCATGCTCCTCAGCAGTTTGTGCATATCATGTCCTGCTGAGTTATGTCTCTCATGTTTGCAGCCATTGTGGCCACTTCTCGAGTGAGCTTGGTAGCTATCCTTGACCCACTTCGTCTATGATGTTGATCAGGTCTATGATGAGTAGCTGGAACAGTATGCAGTATGCGAGGGTTTCCCTTCTTCAGGGTGATCCCTTACCCTTCATGGTTTGAACCCATGGCAACAAACTTTTCTAGACAAATAATATTTCTAGACTAACTCTTTGTGGAATGGTTTTACATTGGATTTTCCAATGGTTTTTTCTTTAAAAACTTTTCCTTTTTGAAGTGTTAGAAAATTGTCTCTCCGTAAGGACTGCTTCCGACTGGTTTTTTTCTGTAGGATTTTCGTGGTTGAAAATGTATAGTTTTCCAAAGACAACGCCAGTCTGTTGACCTCAAAAAATGTACCGCCAACGTAGACAATAGATGTCGGGTAGACTCACGCCAACCTAAACAAATTTCGATTGCGTTTCCACCGGTGTACTGGTGGGAGTGGGGTAACACGTGAACGCGAAAGATGCTTTACGGTGCAAGACAAAAATGTTCGAGCACCGATGATAAAGTGACTGAGCTAACAAATAATCACCAACAAAGATTTAAATAACCTAACATCCAAACTACAATAAAAGATTAAGCAAGAATGTATATGGAGAATGCACTTGTATATTGTCTTTTCATTGTTCAAATATTCATCCATTTTTATGTACAAATACCACCTATTTATATACTTTTGGCCGACGTGGTGATCGTTAGATTAGAACCACGTGGCCTCATCCCATTGAGTGAAGCCTCACATCACTAAGTCTATTATCATACATTAAATACACTAACAACAAGTCAGCCGCCCTATACAATAGGTTAACACACCTGACATTCTTTATTATAGATGTCACGTCAATCATTGCTAAAGGTTTTTTGCAAATATTGCAAGAGACAACTTCAACTTTAGGACCTCGGATGGACTACGGGCTTCGGCTTGATAAGGGTTCGTGTTGATGGTCTTTGAGGTAAAGAGCCTTGGCGTAAAGGAGCATCGGTCTACAGATTCAACTATTAAGCATAGTTTTAGTAGGAGTTTCAGCCTTTATCAGACTTTTTTACCTTTGACCACTTGAGTCCTTATTGACTTGCCTTTCCACGTATACTACGATGTGGTATTCTAACTAGAGCCTTGATTGCGAGGCATAACAAAATCTATAAATACCCCCCTCCATTAGAAGATAGGCATGCAACTCAAATAACTATTTTCTCTCTTGTTCTAGTTTACACATCTAGAGTAGTAAATTTAGGAGGTAAAACTCATAGTTAGGTGAGATGATTTATTGATTGTATTTACATTGATCTTTAGCTGAAATTGTTTATTAATAAAATTATTTGATCCAATTTTTACCGTCAACAAATTTGTGTTGTATGTTAGAAATCGAACGAAGTAAACAACAAACACGCTCATTGAAGTTCTAAAATCCTCAAGGATCTAAGATAATGAATGGGTAAGAGCAGGTCTAGAGATGCTCAAGATATTGATAGAAGAATTCAACAACAAATCAATCAAAAGCGATGTAAATCCAAAACGAAAGCAGAAAGAAATATCGGCAAGGTTTCCGGTCGAAAATTTCCCTGTTCAAATCCATTTCCAAGTAATGGAAGCATCGAGTACGCAGATAATGAGTTTGATGGCAAGCAAATTGAAGGCGTTGGAGTAGAAAATGCATACTTACACGTAAAGAATGAAAAGCTAAAAATGAACTGGTGGCGAAAAGAAAATTGAGGAAAATTAACAAATGACGAAATTTCCTCCAAAAGGCAATCATTGTTGGTGAGAATCACAAGCTTATGGTGCTGCTTTGATAGGAACGTGGAAAAAAATCAAAGAAATGAAAGGTTTTCTTACATCTAAAATCCGATGCCAAGGAAAGAAATTATAACATTTCTAGAAACAGCCTTCCACAAAAACATCGGAAAACCAATCAATCACAGAAAATATGATGCATCAATCACCATCGAATTCAACCAGCGACCGATTTCTCTACCAGCAAGCAAATCTTGAAATGATACACGTAGTTGTGAATCTATGTAGTATCAAATAGAAGAAAGGAGAGTCCGTCGAAGTTATTAACCACAATTTAGAAATGAGGTTAAGATCAAGCCAGGCGAGGCAGCAAAGAAAGTGCTATATAATGGTTTATGGCCAGGCTATCCCTCTAAAATGAGGCATACAAAAGGTACACATTCTCGTTGTTCCAATTAATAGATCAAATAGTTGATAAGATCCAAGTGGAAGATATGTTGGAAAACTGAAGAAGGATGCAAAATCAGAGGGCGGTAAAATAAAATCCGTCCAAGGGTGCAAGAGAAGAAATGACAACGTTCACATCTGGACTATCCAGATCACAGTATCATATCTCTAAAGAGTCCAAGGACCCAATACACATTGTTAGAACTTTGGCAAAGCTTACCCATCGCCCAATGTGTACACACCAAAATTCTACAAAATCTATTTCTTTGAAAATCATGACATGAATGAGTCTATGAAGAAAAATGGTCAAGAGACGAAACAAACAAAAAGGTGGGACTATCCTAATAGGAGTTCAGATGCCTAAATGACCAATGGGGCGTAAGGGACCCTCCCACATGCTAACTGAGGTCGCATCCACCCAACGGTTGCAAAGAAAAATCAAAGATTTTTGTATCTGAAGTAAACCCGAAAACTATCATTGTTGCGATCATATTACACAAATGTATCTCAAAGTATGACATCAACCAAAAAATAAGTAATTGTTTTAGTCATTTTCTTACAAATTAATCCTCTAACATCCTACTTGAAAATAATCCAATACAGGGAAAGAAAACCTCATGGATACGTATGGTTGAACATCATAAGTAGTGTCACCAAAACAAAGAATGGGAGCCCTTGAAAACCAAGTATCTTAGTAAGAAATGGAAGAGAGTACATGCTCGAAAACCCTTGATTAGGAAAGTAAGTATCTGATTCTGTTAAGGGAATGGTAAAAAACTTACCCGCCAGTAAAGATAACTTGGCAAGTACTAGAGAAAGCTCACAAGAAATATTATCCTCTCAGTAAAGTCGTAAAGAATAAGGATAACCGGCGAGGCTAGTCTCGCTGGAAAGTGATAACCACACTCCCTCGGGGCAAAGGCGAAGTCTATCTTGCCAATGGAATTCTAATTTAAAGGCGAAGTCTCTCCTGCCAAAACCGGCGAGGCCAATCTCGCTGGAAAGTGATAACCTCACTCCCTCGGGCCAAAGGAGAAGTCTATCCCGCCAATGGAATTCTAATTTAAAGGCGAAGTCTCTCCGGCCAAAAAAACTCAAATTTAAAGGTGAAGTCTCTCCCGCCGAAGGAATCCCAACTTAAAAGGCAACCTTTGTACAGCCGAAGAAAATTCCAATTAGAGGAGAGTTCCATCCTACCAAAAAAGCATAGGGATTGATTTTCATCCCAAAAGAAATTATTATCGAAATGGGGACTAGGCCACGGCCAGCCACCTTTAAATGTCATGACATCAATGTAATAATGCACAAAATATACATGTACGAAAAAAGCTATGGTTGAGAAAGGAAAAGTAATTTGAATCCCATAATGTTGCTACGATGATTGAATAAAAATACATTTATAAATCTGCTTTGTTGCAATAAGAAGTCAACATACGAACTAATGGATTCTAATGTTGAAATGAACTGATGATAAATATATCTATGCAAAGCATACTGAAAAGTAACAAACAAAAAACAACCTACTCGTAAAGTACAAAATGAATAAATTTGTACGACGTAACGTTTTATCAATAAAATTGCTAAGAAAGAGAGGTTTCACATGAACGAGGAATGAAACTTCGTGGACATAATGAAGCAACATGTGCTAAGCCTAATTAACCAAGGATTAGAGGTTCTTAGGAAAGAATATTCCTGGTTAACTTGAACTTCATACCTTGAAAGCCTCCTTGTCAACGGCCATATCCCTACTTAAAGGGGTATCCAAAGAGTTCGATTGAGCAGTAGGAAAATATAAAATATCCAATGCCCTCACATGCAGCTAATGAACTTCGAGAGAATGGATGTCTTTAGCATCATCTTTGGGAACTTTTAGAAAATCCAAATTCCATTTAGGTCGAGCACTTTATTTTCCCCATCTTGCACAGCTTTTTCAACTAACTACGCCTTGCAAGCCATCGCCTGAGATAAATTAGAGTCCACAATAACCAGCTTCACCTCAGCATTTTTCAATTTATCGCAAAGTACATCTATTTCATTCATTATAGCATGTAGTTCTCTAAGAGCAGCTTCATGCTCAGACTTAGTCTTGTGGAACTCATTTTCAAGACGTGAAGCATTATGCTCAGTCCTACCAACAATACTGATTGTTTGTTCTTCATTGAGTCCAAATCTAATGAGATCCTTATGGCATCATCCAATAATGAAGTTTCATTTGCTACAAACACATCAGCACCTTCGCTCATCCCCTTGAATTCATCCATCGCATCTCCTACTTCCTTCAACCTCTTCTGAAAGAGTAACATTTCTTCACTAGGGAGCCATCTTTTTTCTCCAAGATAGCAAATTTTGAGGTACAAGCTTTATAATTTAATTGCTGATATTGAGATAGAAATATCATCCATTGAAAATGGACGTCAATCATTTTCCCTTCTTAGTGGGGATAAGTTTCTTTGCCAGCTTTTTCCATGAGGAATTGAAGTAGGTAAAAACAGCCTCCATTGTGCAAGAAATAAAAGAATGAAGTAAGGATAGAGCACATGTACCCAATGAACCCTTGTGACGACGAGAAAACAAGGACTTCAAACATAGGGGAGGACCCTGCGGTGATTAGGAGCCCTTCATATCTGTTCACATAGTAAAAGAAACAAATAAATTAAACACTTCCCAAATAGAAGGAACATTGTATTAAAGAAAAGACATCAACTCACCCAGAATGATATGAAGTTCGCTATCACGAAATTTGGGATTAGAGGAGCTCAATAACCACTCAACATCTTGAACCTCATCGCCAAAGGGCGGTACCTTTTTTTTTTTTTAGTTGAAGCAGGGCGGTACTTCCGAGATTTTATTGATATGCCATCACTTGTGGCGGAGGAATACCGTGGTTACATAAAAATACGAAGGGCAATAGAAAAGGAAGTACTACTTTCCTTACAATTAAAATGATCGACGAAGAAAAAAGCAGTAAA
>CAIGRE010251372.1:0-10567 GCA_903798275.1 Fraxinus angustifolia subsp. syriaca | reverse complement strand
GATAAAATTATGCATATAACAATATTTAGAGGGTTTTTGGTGGGGATTAAAATTAGATTTCTTAGTAGATTGAAAAAATTTTGAAATGTGTGGTTGAAAAGTTGTGGGACCCATGAAAGATATGATTAATATTGATCGTTTGACTTTGACTGTGACTTAGATTAAAATTTGATTTTAATCAAATTTTAATCTGTACCAAACAGGGCCTAAATTAAAAGGAAAAATAAAAAAGAACAATAAACTTGTCACCATAATACTACACCAGATGGAGCCTATTTAGCCTTATCAATGCCACGCATGAAAGGATCCATTGGTAAAACAATAGTGGTTTTGCCATTTAATTCAGTGCTATTCACCAACTCAGTTACCCACTTTTACACAAGCACAAATTCAAGAATAAAGGTGGATGCAGCCTTCGGAATAGTTCCAGTGGGATCAAGTTTTTTTTGTAGGGTTGTTGATTAATAACACAAACAATTTAGGCCATGATGCCATACCAGTGCACAGAGCATAACTTAAGTTGAACAGCTAGTCTTTCATAAATATCGAGGTTGTGATTGGTACCCTCGAAAATGGACATACAAATATTGCACGTCTCTAATCCTTAAACCCATCTTGTCATTTTCCCCTTAAAAGTCGAACTTTTCTTTTTTTCTTCACCTTTAATACTATATCGTCTATCCAATCCAATCCAATTATTTTCTTCATTTAGTGAATAATTAGCAGTTATACTCGATTATCCTTCAAAACAATTCGAGTAAGAATGTACCAGCTGACACATACAATTCAGCAGACCACGAAACTGCCTGTGATGACAACAAAATAATAGAGGATTTTCCAAATTGCCAATTCTTATTCATGACAAAAAATTCCATATAAGTGAATATGTAAAGGTACCAAGATAAATACCAACAGCAAGGAACTTGCATTTTTACTGCTTGTTTGACAACTTGTTCGCCCGTCAATCACAGGTTCAACATTTCATTGTTTTGAGCACAATCTAACATGTGGTTTCTTGGAAGGCATCTCTTAGAGGAAAGGGAGATTGTTGGCATTTCACACTTTTAGGTAGTCCCTCATCATTTTAATCTACGAGAAGAGATACATGATTTACTCGTCTTTTGCGCGAGTAGAGGATCATCATGCTCGTTTTGTACGCCTCCCAACTTCAAGTGCTAGCTCTGTGTCGATTTTCAGGGAAATGTCAAGAGCTTCCACAGAATGCGTCAGAGAAAAAATTACAAAGTGAATTACAACATGAATCCATATGTTCAACTGTGACTATATTCAATTGCAAAATACAATTTGTAAGGCATTTTTGTGGTAGGAATAAGATTTGCTAGTTTAAGAGCATGTTTGGAAGTGTTTAAATTGTTTAATTGTAAATATATAGAAATAAGTGGTGGATAAGTTGGTAGTACTTGTTCCTTGAAATGTGTTGATAATAAGTAGTTTGAGTGTTTATAAACATGAGCCAAACATAGGCTAAATGCAGAATGGTTAACATTTGAACATTACATGAGAACATTTCTAATTAGATGCCTAAAAATGTACTCGACCAATGCCTAAAAAAGAAAACAAATGGCGAACTGGTTAACCAGTGTGGTTCTTCAGTTCTTTGTTGAACTCATGGAATGAACTAGCAGGTTCTTGGTTTAAATCATTTTTTATTTTTATTTTTTCATTATGATCAAAACTAAACCAGCCAGTCCAGAATTTGAAGAATTTGGCATTTTGCACACCCTTAAATTTCTCCCTTCAACTTAAAACAAAAAATAGAAGATGTTTAACCAAGGGAATAAAATATTGAAGGGAAAGTATGTATAAATATATTACCTCGAAATGTAGGTCGCCCCCGGATTGTCCAATCTCGTTTACAATGTGAAGGGTAACATTTCCAGATGCCTGCACCAAAAGAAGCTATTAAACACCTGCTACAATAAAGGTTGCACAATCTTAAAAGCCACACATTGGATAACAAATAAGATGTTGCTGCATGCTATGAATAATAACAAAAGTTGCTCGGAAGCAAAGACAATAATAATGATAGGGAAGAGATGAGGTGGCATTCATAGGTTCATATGATAAAGACTTTAGTACATTGTCCCTGCTTCTATTCACCTTGCGAGACAGCAAGGCAAGAACCATCCTTCACACCCTTCTCACTCTCCCATTGATGCTAATATTTTTTGCCACTTTCTCTGTTCATGTCTAAAATAATTCATAAACAATCTGTCCAGAATTCAATGAACCCAGAGAAGGGGAAATGTAATGCAGTGAATATTAGATCATAAGATGCTGTTTCTGCAGAACATATCTGCATTTTCATCATTCTGCTAATGGCCATCATTGAACCAAATGCTACAAATTCAGAAGCTTTCAGCTCAAGAAATACCCATTTCTACCAATTTTACAGAAAGGTTTGTTAAACCTGTGGATGCTGTGACATGGATTAGGTTTACGAAAAATGGCATGTCCAACTTTGCAACGAAGTGCTTCTCAGTTGAAGCATGTATGCAAGTACAATGTTTTATGATAAACTCCTGTAAAATCTTGAAATTGTATTTACTTCCTTGAGCTCTCAATTATAATGCCAAGGTAACCAAATATCACAAAATACACATATGTAATACAGGCAAATCATTGAGAATTTCAACCTTCCACCAAAAAGAAGCAAATGTATCCAATAAAGACTTTTAGTAATAGATCAGGAAGCACTTTTTCTCTTAGTTGTGCAGATTCTTGTCTATTGCCAAGAAAAATAAAGGAAAATTTGCAACAATTGCAAGGCAGACTGAGGAATGGGATACTTTATAGGTTGATAAGATGAGGACCAGACTGATAACTAGGTATTAGAAAGAGAATGATGTTTCTTTAGTGAGTCCTGCAATTGAGATAATAAAGAAACGAAAAAGACAATCAACGATTACCTCAGTCTCAAATCTTCCATTAATCAACTCTACAGCTTCTTTAAGCATTGATACATCAACATCCCCGTTAGACAAGGGGAAAACCATATTATCCACAGCATTATCCTAGTCACAGATGTCTTCCTTTGGGATGCATAATGCAATACCTCATTTACTTCCTGCAGCGTCCTGGTTTCAATCTGTAAGCAGAAGAAGTGTCCAATTACCAAAGTATACAACTAAATTTTAACGTGCATATAGAGGCATATGCATAACGTGAGTATTGAGTTAAACATATCAAATACTTATAACGGCGCTAGACTGAGGAAATCAGTTGGAAGGGCTGACCGTGCACTTTAAGTTCTTGAAACCAACCAAGCACCTCGAAGTTTTGATAATCTCACACTTCTACAGATTTTTCAATTATCATCCATTACATCTTTATGCATGTATTTGATTTATTTAATCCAGTTTTTGTATTATGGACTCCTCTGAAAAACTTTTGTGTTTGTGCACCAGTCCTACATGTCTCAGTGGACCAAGGAGAAAAGGGACTCAGTGTGTACAGGAGAGAAGCAAAGAATGCTCTCCAATTGGGTCCTCCAATTAGTCTATTGTAATTTAACTCTGTATCCATGGAATCTCATCATCCGGGAACAAGGTAAGAGGTCAGATTTACCCTGACGGAAGCAAGAGTAACAACACAATTTATAAAGCTAAAGCAGCAGGTTTAGTAAGAGAAATCATATGAATCCACTAAATTCTTAAGCAGCAGTGTAGGATTAGATTCCAAAGATAGCAGGTCTATTCTTTCTTAGGAAGGAAATCCTTTTCCTATTTCCAATCAACAACGGGTAAATCCATAGGACATATGCAAACACATACTTCACAAGCAATGGATTTATCAGATTCAAAGTTTGTTTCATCCTGGTAACGTCCTGATGTGATCAATTCAAACCACCTCTACTTCCCATAGCTGAAAAATATAACCTTCATATTTTTTGTAACATCCTATTGTTGACCAGTAAAGCTATTGCATACAATTTAAATAATCTTTCATGTAAAATTAAATGAATATTAAACTAAGTAATTAAATATCATATGAAAATAATATATTGGTCAAAAGTATTAACAGTTCGACTTTGTACCAATGCCAATGTTTCAATAATGGTGAAGAGGAATTAAATAAATTGAGTAAAAAATACCCAAGGCGCATCCAATCACTCAGATGCGTGTGCACACTCTCAATACTGGATCATACGTGACAACAAAAAATCGCACATATGTGCAGACAGAGAGCCATCCCCAAAGTAATATACTTGGGTTAATTAGACAAAATTTATAAATAGGCAGGCTTAATCAAGATATTAGAATGTTGACGAACCACATAATTACGAAATAAGAAGTTTTGAGTTTAACAGTCCAAGAACTAGAATTATTAAACCTAAAATGTTAATACTCTACCTCAACACACCCATTTTAAGATTATTTTGCTCCAAATAAAGGTTGACAGATTTCAGGGCATTTGTGATACCTCCAGCAATTGATATATGATTGTCTTTTATCAATGATCATATCGAATAAACCCACTCTGTGATTCTGACCTCCACCTATTAAGACCTGAAAATAATTGGAACAAAATGTTAGACTATCAGAAAATTGGGAAAATTGTGATATTATAATATTGAGTGAGATTAGTGAACTACACCGCCCATTTATCCACCAAATGTAAACCTGGAGCAGTTTTCCTCGTCTCTGAAATGTAAGCAGGTCGTGCAGCATCTGCCATCGCCTGCAAGAAACTTGAACATTGAATTCCCATGACGTATAAGATCATAGACCATATACAAAAATCCAACTTTCTATATAAAATTACTTTTATCAAGTTATCTTTCAGCATTTTAAATGTGGTTTCAGCATAAAATATTTGATTCAGCAACTTACAAACTTGATCAACATTTCCTATGAACCATACACAATCAAGCTGACATCTGGTTTACTATGATTAACTAGGTGAATCCGACATCTGGTTTACTATGATTAACTAGGTGAATCTCATCTTCACTATAATTTTAACCAAAGTTTTCAGGAATGTGCACCTCTGTGTAGGAAATTAAAAACTGAATTTTGATATAAGTTTGAGTAGATTTAAAATGTGAGTAAAAACCAAATAAGAAGTGCTTGATGGTCAGAAGCTTCCATGAGGACATGTGCCCACCAAAGGATAACTCTTTTATTATGAACAATTCAATTAACAGGTGTACATGAAATGAAACTTGACTACTATTGGAGAAGTCTATGAAAAGGTGTTGCTTAAACTTACAAATGATTTCACAGTTCAAATTTGTTTCACAAGAAGATGCATTAAGTGTCAGATGATATACATAATACTATAGAACTATGTAAAACATGCATTTAGTGTCTACAAATAATGGATTACAAATTTTAGTGAAATCCACTCCATTCCACAGAGGATGACTGATAATTTAATTAAAAAATTTAGAAGATTAAATTATTTATTCTCTCTATGTTTGTGAGCATATAATAATTATCATAAACATGATGGAGTATTAAGTAAACAAATAAATTAGTAGTTTACACATAACTTTGTATCAAAATTAGTATGTAGTAGGGCTGAACAAAGATATCGTCGAACCACAAAATAAAATTGAAACAGCTTTTTTGAAACTATTGGTTTAGGTCCATGTGGATCATGAACGTTTTGATTTTGAACCAAATCAAACCGCTTCAAAATAATTTGGTTTAGATTTTAATCTTTGCAAATTGTTTCAACCGCCAAACCCCTTACAAAAACAAATCTCAAAAATAAATTAATTTGAATTTTATTCAACCTACTTATCAGTTGCTTTATACCATTTAATTATAATTAATCAATACATTTACTATATTTTTATCTTTATGTAGATATAGAATCATGTGTTATAACTGCACAAGTTATGACAATTAGTATCAACCAAGAGGTTAGAAAACTATTTCTATAATTTTGTTGAATTGTAATGATTAGAAGCGTAGAACTTCGTTTGTAATATTTGTAATAATACTAATGTAATAATCTAGACTAATATTTAATAATTTAACTTGTTTGATATGTGTTATTTTTTATTTGCTAAACTGTGATTTTAAATTGAACCAAACCAAAATACATTGTTATAATGGAATATAAAATATATCTGACCCAAATGAATGAATAAATGATCAAGTTGCCACCCTTCCTTTCAGAATACATTGTTATAATGGATCAGTTGAATTGCATCTCTGAAATTTTGATGCTACAAAGGAGTTGCTACCTGCTGCGGAGTCTCAAAATGTATTACTTTGAGATCATAAGGTGTTGAAATAGAAGAAACTAGCTAACTTGCCCAATTGTGGTTGAGTTAGTGGTCTCCCCTTGGAAAAACATCTCACATGGTCGTTAAATGATACAACATTAGCACAATCACAATTCACAAACAAAATTGTGGAGCCTACACAAATCTGTATTCTAATTGTTGAACAATCTCATCTAAAAACTTAAATTGTTTTAAGAATTTAATCCCACCATGTGTGAGTTCTTCATAAATGAGTAGTAACAAGACTTGAGCTTAAAACCTTTTGCGTGCTCTGTCTAAAACTATATTGAAGCACAATCTTAACGCTTAAGCTATTAGAGTAGGACACAAATATTTATATAATTAATATTAAAAACCCATATAATAACTTGATTAGGTCTATGAGCTAGTATAACATGCCACAACTTAATTGGAATCCATATAATAACTGGCTTAGGTCTATGATCTTGTATAACATGCCACAACTTAATTGGAAGCTATAAGTATTGAAGTGTTTTTTTTCCTTCTATTAATTCAGAAAAATTTACTTTCACTTCAAAGGAAGAAAAACCAACAACTTAGGTTACACTATAATTCTACAAAATAAACTATAAAAGGAAAAACCATAACAAAATTTGTTGGAAATAAAATAAGTTATTAAAAATAAAAAAATAGAATAGAATAGAATGATAGGTTAATTCGACAAATTCTGGACCTCCTAATGTGTTGATTTCTGAGGAACCAATAAACTCTCAAATACAAACAATACATTTGCAAAATAACTCAATTCACCTTCCTTCATTGATTTGGAACTCTAGAAAGAGATAAATGTACCCCTCAGTCAGATAGGAGGTCACTTTCCTTGTTGAGATTATAATTGATCTTTTAGTTTTTGAATATGCTAATATTTAATGTGCATTATTATCAACAAATATAAACTCCTATTTAAACTATTATTTAANAACAAATATAAACTCCTATTTAAACTATTATTTAATGTAGGGGTATATTAGAAAAAATATAAGAAAAATTATATTTCCAACTACATTAAATACAATTTCTTAGTTAGTATGAAAATGAAAGCAAGCCTATCTTTGTTAGATGGAAGGAGTACACGATATTTTTCACGAAGAAACACTAACCTACAAACACACTAATGCCAAATAATTAGCTAAAAAAAAAATATATATATTGTCATGACTCCTACAACTGATTTGACTCTTGCAAGAAAAATAAAATCCTACAATTATAAAATAAACTTCTTAAAATTTAAAATAGGCTCATAACATAAACTGAATAATCTTATTAAGACCCATTAAAAATGGACCAAGTTATGTTGTTCATCGTACCTAACTTGCTCATCAATTCTTGAAACTATTTTGCTAAACCCTTTATGAAAGTATCCGCTAACTCGTCTTCTACAGGGGCATATAGCAGACAAATTGGTTGTCTTTATTTCTTTATGAATTGCTTACTATCTCAACATGCTTAGTATGTTGTGTTGAAATGGTGTAGTAAGTAACGCTCGTTGTGGTCATGTTATCACAATGATGTTGATGTTCCCTTTTGATCCAGACCTTTGGTGTGTATTTTAAGATTCTTAGTCATAAATTCAAGATTGACATGTAAGTCAATACATAGCTTAAGCACCTTCAGAAGACTCCAGTTGGTTACTTAAAAGTTCGGAATAATAAACCTAGTTTGGCTCCTATCAGCACCGATTGTTCTTGTCACAGATGGAAGTTTCATGAACCACACCTCCATCACCTATAAAGCTCGTTGCTCATGTTTGTAGATTCATTGCCCTGAAAATAAAGCTTGGAAATATGTAGCATGGCTTCTGCTGCCTGTTGGTGTATGATGTTCCAAAAAAATCATCTAAAATTTAAGGCACACAAGCACACCTATTGAATATGCATACTGATAATTTAGCAATCATAATTGATTGCATTCACCATTAAAGACAGTTAAAAAGGTTAATTCAATAGTTGAACTAATTAATTAAAAAATCAGTGGATCTGGAAAGTTTATTCAATAAATAGTGGAAACTTATAATTAACACACCTTGGTTTGAGTTGCTATTCCACTCATTCTCTGCATAACATTAAGCACAACCCTTTCAGTTACAACAATACTGTGAGCTCTTCTTGCATATTCTCAGAATGAGGTGAATGAGCAGAGTTAAAATCACTATTTAAAAAATAAAACTTCAGCTCCAGATCCAGTTTCTCCCTTTTTTTTTTTATATTGTTGCCAAAGTGAAGTTGATATATGTGTGAAACTTTGAAGAATCATTTCAATCTTTCTCTTCCAAATCCAGAAAATATCTGCTTCAATTGGAGGTTTAATTCAACCCACATATTTGAACTTGGAGTAAATTTAATCAATAATGCTCATTGAACTCTAGTATTGCTACTACTTACTCACTCATCTTTAACGAGTTACTCAATACTCACTCATCTTTCTATAAAATTACTCATCCACCACTGATTTCACTCACATCTCTCCACATGGACGGAAAATACACGTGGAAATATAGAAATCATACATGGCAAATATATTCTGTTAAATCTTGACAACCTGGAATGGAAACCACGACTTTCAAATCCAAAATATCTTTTCAACCCATTTACATGACATTTCTCTTCAACGGGATGTTTTTGATATTTCTGGGAATGATTTCTATGGAAAATTTCTGTCTAGTATAACAAAATGCAATCACCTAAAGTATTTAGTTTTGGGGTTTAACAGGCTTGATGGAAGTATACCAGTTGGAATTGCTGACTTGACGTGTCTTGTGTTCATTCAATCGGCAAAAAACTCGATAGATGGGACAATTCCTTCGGAGTTTGGGACTCTTGAATGGCTTGAAGTTCTAAATTCACACAATCTCAAGCTTAGTAGTGAAATCCCAGTAGAGATAAGCTATGATGCACCGACATGGATATGTGTGTTCGACACGATATGTGTTGGATACGTTGACACATGATTTTTAAAAAAAGTACAAACATGACACGTTATCGACACGTTGATTAAATTTTTAAAAAAATTTCATTTATATAATATAAATTTAGTTTTATACTTGTTACTAAATTTTCTTGTTGAAATGTTTTAAACATGAGTACATATTTGTTACTTACTAATAATTTTGAATTAACAATATATAATATTTCTAATATAAAAAGCGGTATAGTATCCAAGAAGTGTCGGTATCGACTCGTGTCCGACACTGACACGCTACCCTAATTGAAATGTCCGTGCTACAGAAGAGATAAGCAATTGCCGATTTCTTCTTGAGTTGTACCTCCAGACTTACAAGAATTTTCAGATAATACCCTACACATCAATCTGTTGGTTTCTAAGGAAAAGCTTATTGTCCCAATGGCATCATGTGAATCTGCATAGCTTCTATTTCCAGTTTTGCAAATTACGCAAAGCTTTATGCTTCCAGATACATATTTGGACATTTAATGGTAGTTTTGCACTTTGTTATGTTGGCTCCACCCACCTACCCACCCTTCCATTTCGATTTGGATTTTGAATCCACACCTTGCTAATTGGAATTTCTGGATTGGAGGTTTGAGGGTTCTAGTTTGGGGGGTTGGGGGTTTTGATTCGTGCATTTTTGGTGACTTGGACATTTAACTTAGCACGTATGATTTTTGTTTTGCACGTGTATTTTTCCATCCAATTGGAGGGATGGAAGTTAAGTGAGTGGTGGACGGGTAATTATATATTAAGATGAGTCAGTATTGAGTAACTCATTAAAAATAAGTGAGTAAGTAGTAACAAATTTAAAGTTGAATGAGGATTCATTAAATTTACTCTTTGAACTTGTTGATTGACTAATAAGGTGAACTGTGTACCTTCAGGGAAGGATCAACCTCGCCAAATACCTTTTCTGCAAGTGCTATTCCAGCCTCAATTCCATCTTCCTTTGCCAAGAAATGGGCTTCCACTTCCATTTCAGCTGGGACGGTTGCCTTACAAGTCACATCTCCTACATATTTAATCAAACATAATGTCACTCAAAGAAATATAACTTTAGATATGTCATTACAATTAACTTCTTCCTATCCACATGCTATATAAATTGACAAGCGTATTCCTGATATCAAACAAAAGAAAACTGTAAAAGAAGAAACAAAACAAAATTCACAATGACAATTAGCCTTCAGCGTTATATGAACTTAAAACAAAATTTACATTTCAACTTACTAGTATGAGCCATTTTCGGTATTCATATCGACTGTACAACTCATTTGCATAACTACATGACTCAGGGGTGGACACAGGAGGGTTCTAGGGGGGGCACGTGCCCCCCCAAAC
>CAIGRE010251076.1:0-12166 GCA_903798275.1 Fraxinus angustifolia subsp. syriaca | reverse complement strand
AAAAAAAAAAAAAGGCATCAAATAATTTGAATGTATAAGAAAATAAATATTGACTCATACCTTTATCTCATCATCTGTGTATGGTTTTGTTCTCATCCTGTCGCAGAGAAAGAAGCAAGCGAAGTGGTCAATTTCCACATAAAAATCTTGCTCATTACTTTGATGTAAAAGTTCATATGATCTATGTTGATCTAGTCTTATCAAAATAAGTCAGACCTGACTGTAGTACAGAGCTAACCCTTTACCAAAGAGTCGATAGCCAGAAGAATTTATATCAAAACATGTGACTCAAATGATTGAATTTGAGATCCATGGACTTCTTAGTGCATGATTTTGAACATAATAATCACTATCAAAACCTTTTTGAATTAATTTTAAGAATAAAAATAAATATCAGATAAATTAACTGTACTAACTAATTTGCTTTTTTAGAAGAATAGGTATTCATCTTTCTGCATCAATGTCCATACCTGTCAAGACCAAGGATTGAGTAGTGATGCGATAATGGGGCAATTGCATTGCTACGATCAGTTTCCCTAAAATTACCAGCCCGATCTCTGTGAGACGTATCTGCCTTCCAGTACCAATCATTCCTTTGAAAATGTTGATGATACGCACCTGAACCATGTTCTGCCCAGCTCTCATATTTCCTTTGGTGTTTATTTCTCTCTCTGTTGAATACACTTTGCATTCTACGAATTCGCTCCTGGAAATAGCATAACAAATTTGATCAATGATGATAAACCAAGTGATACTACACATGATGCTTGTATGACACATTGAAGGGAGAAAACAATCAAACTCAGAATGTAGTTAGGAACAAAAAACAATACTGAAAATTTTCTTCCATGAGAGGAAGTTCATCAATCTTAACCTTATGTCTCGTCAAATTTTGTCAAAATAAGTAATAAAACAGAAGAAACAAACTAAACATGAAGTCCAAAAGCGTATACACAAGGTATAGGAGTACAAGATCTTTGGGCAGCTACAGAGGCAAAAAGGAGCAGCCTGCTTGTGAAATTCAGTCAAATTATAATCCTCAAAGTGGCATATATCACTGCCTGATGCTTGTGAATAGTCTTGAAATCAAACTTCCATTGTACTTCCACTGAATATATTTTGACAATCACCTTTCTCATGTTAAAGTTTCACCATAAGTTACAAATCATACAATGGCTTGATGCTTGTTCACACATATCCACCCACCTACCAAACACCTTCATATTTCCTAAACTTAAAAAACAAATTTAAAACATCAACTTTCTTTATGAATGGCATAACCCAATAGGATTTGAACATGGCAAATAAAATCTTCAATTAAAATTTCACTCAGGAGAAAGAGTTAACTCTTGTAAATAAGAATCTCACCACTCTTTCCATCTCTTCTTCATACTCTTCCTGCATTCGGCGATTATATTTTTTCCAGGCTTCCTCCTGAAAACTTGTCCGAAATGAACCACCAGTTGAACCATTCCACGAGGATCGAGACCTGCTCAACTTTTTGCAGTGCAGTTTTATATAAGTTCAAGACATATTAGTAACGACAAACAGTTGATACTAGTTAAACTTCCCCTTCCTTTTATCCCTTTAGAGCACAAGTCTTGCTTTACCCCTTCTCCTCATTCTTTGTTCTTTTCTTTTCCTATTGGAGGATGGGGAGGTGGGGTGCAGTTTCTCTTGCACATGAATATGATAAAGGATGCAGAACCAAAGTAATTAAGTGCCAGATGTCTTAAAGAAATAACTTTTCAAATATTTTTGCCAACATATCGCTTTCCAAACCAATTAACTTTTTACATAGTTCTCTGAGGAAACACGAGGAGACCAAGTATAGGAAAATTTAATGTTGTAAAAAACACTTGAAGTATTAACATCAGACAGCTAACCATTATTTCAATAAAATTAAAGTTGAAAAGATGTCAAACATATGATGTACCGACACGGACACGTGTGTCCGACATGATACGTGTCGGATATGCCGACACGCGATTTTTAAAAAAAAAGCACAGACATGACACGTCATCGACACGTTGATTAAATTCTTAAAAATTCTTCATAAAATTAGTTTTATAGTTGTTATTAATTTTTCTTGTTTAAATTTTTTAAACATGAGTACCTATTTGTTACTTGCTAATAATTTTGAATTAACAATACATAATATTTCTAATATAAAAAGAAAAATGATTATGTAGAGTGTCCGAGAAGTGTCGGTATCGATTAGTGTCTGACACGTGTCGAACACGGACACGCTACCCGAATTGAAGTGTCCGTGCTACAGAGATTCAAACCAATTATTACCTGTGAGTATACCCAGTCGACTGTCCTTCTGAATTTGGTAACCTGCAAATTATACCACAGGGAAAGTTATGATAAACGTAGAAATCATAACCTTTGACAATTGTATAACCAAGACTTCTCAAGTCTCAACAAGCACTGCAAAATTTTATCTAGGATATCTGCAAAGTGTGCACTCAAAATCAACTATTTCATATTTTTCACTCTTTCAGAAGAGTCTATTAATAAGTTTTGTCAGAGAGGGTTGGAAAGGCAAGCAATAGGAAATAATCCAGACTTGATGATGGGAAATTGCTACATTTCCTATTGCTAGTCATTTGGAGTAATGTCTCTAAATGTACGTAATAATTCTCTATAATTTGCAGAAATGTTGTTTTAACTTTTAAATATTGTTAAAAAGATTTTCATTCCTTTTGATTGACAGATCGAATCAATCAATATTATAAATTACGAACCAATTTTTATCCCATGCACTGTGAAATATAATTAGAGAAGGAGCAACGTGAGCTCATTTACAGCTTTCCACAATTCTTTCTTTAATAAGCAGAAATTACAATTGGCACCTCAATCGTCAAAAGAAAGCTGGATTAAAAAGTTCACATCCTTTGTATATAACAAGCTCTCACTCTGCATTCTCAGTTTTACAGAACAATTTATCAGTAATTCATAAATTTAGGTAGCACAATAACTCATATCAATTCAGCAGCACCAATACAGATTCAGAAATCCAATTTCCACAACTTAAAAATGTAAATACTAGAGAAACTGTGGCCATTAATGTGAAGGAAGGTTTGACAATGATGTTAAAGCAAGGAACAGAAGCTATGTAGTACAACGAACAAAATGATATCTGCAAAAATCAGTATCTAATGTCTACGAAAAAACCGTGAAATATTAGCCAACTAGAATCAAAACTAACTGGAGCTTAGTAATTTCCCAAAAATTTCCCAAAAATAGGAGTTTTTATAGTTTTTCAACTAATACAGACATTATTTTTTTCATCCGCCACTAAAGATTCTGCTTCAAAATCTCAGGCTCCATCCAAATCAAAGGAATTGAATCATCTTCTATCACACAGACTTTGCAAAGTTCTGCCTCACAATATCAGGCTTCATCCATGTCAAAGGAATTGAAACATCAATTACAACAGACTTTGTGAAAGGGCCCCAATTCGACCCCACACACACACACAATCATCGTGGTGGTGGGGATCAACCTTCTATTTTACCTAGTTCCCATCTCTCGTCCCTATCCTTCACATAAATCCACTACCCTAAATCAATAGTTTCTCCTAGTCTGGCTAGAGCAATGAGGGGAATTAGAGTAGTCATTGAGAATACCAAATTCTTTGGAGTGTAACATGTATATATGCAAATATCATATTTGCCGTCCCAACCATTACAATTAGATTGGAAAAAAAAAAAAGTGATCCCAATCCATTTGGACTATTCTGGAATTTTTTTATCGTACCTATCATAATCAATAAACATTTATAACCCTATAAATTCTAATGAACAGACACCTGTATAATGGACTTCCTAAAAATTGTGAATTCATATCTAATCATCCATGAACTCCTGCCAAACAAAATACGGACTGATACTAATGGTTCTTACATGTAGAAGATCATCTCTTAAATCTCTTCGTCCAGATGTCTGTTTGATGTCCATGTCTCCAGTGAGACTCGCCTTTCTCTTCCCCGTTAACCACAAAACTTAGTAGCAGCTTACATTTTTGGGGCAATCTAGATTCCGCCACTGGAGAGGCCTAATGCAGTAGTTTTCTCTTTGATATATTGGATGATTTCTTTTTCCTCTTTACTTGTGCAACTGTTTCAGTTTTCACTCAGTATGTATATTAAAAGAAATGTTTACATGGATCTACCAGGAAAAAGAGTTGTACATATAGCAAAACAAGACATTTTCATAGATGACAAATGTAAAATAATCATAACTCAACTGTTGCCAGTCCATTATACATATCCACTAACAATATATCTCAAAAATATTCCGAAGCTTAAACCCAATAAGTTGAAAAAGGACAGCAGTTCTGATTGACAACATGCCACTGGCATAAAATGAATAGAACAATCCTCTGAATACTTAGTTCCTGGACAACATATAATGCTACAAAATAACGCTGCTAAACTGGGTTCTGGTGCTTACTCCCAACAAGCCAAAAGATTATATAAGCAAAAAGTCTAGCAGCTGGTTGACAAATCCGCATAACAAAATACCAATGTCATCTAATCTGGAACATCGAAGAAGAAGCAAAATTTTTACCCTTTTCCTATTACAAAATTTTGCAATAGTTGATAATCTTTTATAATTCAGGTTCGACTTAATTTCTGTTGAACTTGTGATTATTATTAGAAAATTTATTCTATTGCACTCTAGCTAAATTCAGAACAAAACAAGGTAAGAAATAGTGGATCAAAATAGTCCTTCCTCATGCCACTGAATCGATCAAAAGCAGAAAAATATTCGAATAAAGAAATACATAAAATTAAAAAAATTCACTAAGCATGCAAATCAAACATTAGAAAAATTACAATTATTAAAAAGGACGAAATAATATTTCAAAAAATTGAAAATACTTACGGCGAAGGTAGTTGCAGTAGCTCCAATTAACCCAAACATTAGAACTCCCCATAGTCTCATCTCCTCCTGCTCTTCCCCTTTACCTTGATAACCTCTATTTGGTTGTTGCAATGGATTGTTCCTATTCTGTTTATCCTCCTCCCCTTTGCTCATTTTTCTGGATAATTGACTAATTCAATTCACGTATATCGATACACCTGAAAATAATTCCAATGATTTCCTTTACAATAATTTCGATTTCAATATAATTGATTTCCTTTAAAGCTCGCACAGTATGAATTATCTCGGACCGATGGTTTTTGTTTGGGTTAAATTTTATTTATTATAATTTATATTGTTAGAATAAATAATTTTGTTATTTCTTACTTTGACTATTTTGCAAAATGACATGAAAACCAGAAGAAAGTTATTTGGAAGTCAGAACGAGAATAGACCAAACTGCGCGAAATAATTTAGGGAATTACAAAACACACAAAAACACCGCAATGTGGAGCCATCTTTCCTCAAAATGGAAGTCGATGACACAAACTTCTAATATCGTCTAAGAAAATTTTTAGATCAAAATGGTAGTCGAAATATTGCTAGAAGGTTTTGGTCTTATAATTTAGAATGAATGCATATTGTGTTGACATTTTTGCCCTTTCTATTAAATATGAATGTAGGTCACATAACTTAATTAACAGGTTAAATAAATGGATAGAAACCTTTCATGGAGGACCCGATTAATCACATTGCGACGATTTGTATGTCGCAATAAGAAAAATAACGAGGATGAGACTGCAAATGGGTGTAAAGGTTGGGGATGGTAATTGTAATTTAGCCTTTATTTTATAGGGTAGTTATACAAAAGTCCACTACATTTTATTTGCAACCACGATTTCAATATTTGCTCATTGTTATACTTATATTTTAACTTTTTTCGTCTCATTTTTATTCTTAACCTACAATTAATTAATACATTTTGTCTCTGATGACGATTTGAGTTAAAAAAAAAAAAAACTCATTACGTAGATATACAAAACCCATCTATTTTAAAATAAACAAAATACACATCAAATAATTTTTTTGATAAAATAGTTACCCCTCATTTCTTAGAACCCTAATCGTGGTACATTTAGTTTTTTTAGGGGAAGAAATCATAAATTCATTTAATAAAAATAAAAATTCATTTTATACCATTAAAAAAAAGAAAAAAAAATTAATATGGAAGAGTGATGATATGTATCCCGATTGGAGTTATAACCCTCAGTCTCTCCATCTATCATTTAATGTTACATTAACGTCATCTAGACTGGAGTTGTAATTCCAACACGCTAAAAATATCATTTCTCAATCAAAATTCAAATTTAAAGTGAAATTGAAATTTACGAGACTAATAAAAGTGAGAATATGAAGACTCTATCATCTTCAACCGAGAATAACATAGCTTGAGGGAGACATTCAAACCTGCAGAATATTCGAACTTCTTTTCAGTTTATCCAATTATTAGGTGGAATCGCTATGTGCATAAATTCTTTCTAACTAACAAGGTTGTTATTATGAGATGTGTGATACTTTCAAGAATTATTTTGTGAAGAATATCTCCCTCCGTAAAATATTGCTTACTTTGAATTATATATTTTTATATTTCTATTTGTCACAATCAAACAGTGAGTGAATTTTATTTGAGCATGATTTCATCCAATAGCAAATGTAAGATGAATGATTTTTTGATCGTGAAAACTTTTGGTTCATTTAGAAAAAGGAAGGTGTAATTGCATGTTATATATGAAGATTTGATTGCATGTTGCTTCTGGAAAATACGGATGGTTAAAGTAAAAGTAGGACATTACACCCATGTCGGTACCCCCAACTTCAAAAATCTCCATATGAAAACTTTCTTTCCAAAAAGTACAACAATTTCTGGGCATTTTTAATTATATGAAAGACTTCACAACATGGTTCAGCCATATACATATCGATTGACAAACCAACTGATTCTACATTGAGGAAATTACAGAGTTTAAAAGGATATGAAAGACATTTCCATTTATTCAATCTACAACTCGATGAGTTTTACAAAGAAACTGAGAGGAGAATTCAAAGATATAAAGCTTTACTGCCACTATGGAAATTTGAAGTTTCAATTTCACTCAGTAGGGCCAGGGACAGATATGATTAAGATCCAGCGGGGGCAATTACTCAGACTCATTCTACCATAGAGGCAAAGTAGAGACAATTAACTCACCCTGCACAAAAAATTGGCATAATGATAGATGTCTTAGCAATGCTATAATGCCTAAAAATTTGTGTAACGTGATACCCCGTGTTGAAATGGCTACTTCTCTTCAATAATGTTAAGTGGAGGCAAAGTAATATTGGACGAACAAAGAGCAAGAATATCTTTCTATGCAACACTTAGATGTTTTAGGAAATTTAATTCTGAAGAACAAGGAATTAAATTCTTAAAGGTACATAAATGTTTAAAGAATTGAAAGCTTTCTAGATGTCTGAACAATTATGTGACTTGTGAATCATATGGATCCAACTTACGTCCCTAAAGATCTTTTCTGCCTTTCTGCCCAAAGAAAATAAATTGGGACAATTCAATTATATACTCAGAAGACTACATCAAAGAAGTTCGTAAATGCTCCATCAATTTCCTGATGGGATACTATAGAAGGCGACTACCCAATCTACATAGTAAACATGAAACAGCATCCCAAGCCAAAAATTTGACTTATAATGCTGGCCAGTTTATGTTTGTCCATTTCTAATAATGGTTGTATTAACCATTGTGGGCCGTGTGAGTTTTTTGTGTAAAGTTGATAACTATATCCATTGCTAAGCTATAGGTTCGAAAGCATACTCTAATGATGCACGAGGTCAATTTATCTGTCCCAGATCAATCAATTACAAAAAGAGAGAAGAGAAAGGGGTGCAACTACTATTGCTTTTTTCCTTTTATTCTTTACTGTTTGAAAATCTTGTGTATTGGCTTCGCATTTTGATCCATATAAATTGAATTTTTGAGTTTCGATTGTAGAATATAGGAAACATGCTAACAATAATCCTTTTAGTAGCTTATATGAAACTCTGGGAAATAGGAAATGCTCTCAGAAATGGAGATTGTAACAAGGTAACTCCCCTCTAAAAGACAAAGAAGCAAACCTTGGGAAAGGCTATATAGGCTCATAAGATATCCATCTTTTAAACATAGCAAAACATTCTTCGCGCCTGTATGTAGGAGCCGTGTGGCCTCCTCCCTGTCAACAAACACGTAATGCACAAATAATTGGTAAACAATTAGGAAGTAATTGAATTTTTCAGATATATTTACTAAGGGAACAGTGGCTAAAAGCAGAAAAACCGAGTAATTTCCTTGCCTTTACTGTTGCAAATGTCATTTGATTAGAATAAGTTTTTGTGTAGCTGCGGAAGGGCAACAAGAAAAGGGTCAGCATTTTAAATGAAATGAATGTCAAAGTACAAATAAAGTAGAGAATTCGAGAATCTACCCAGCCACTTGGTCGTTTACAATCCACGGTCTCCATTTCATCGACAATGGAGTAATTTAGAGATTTTATCCAAGCTCTAGTTGCTAGGAAGGGAACAACCAGATCATGGTCACCACTGTTTCAATTACATAAAACGTCAGCATGCATTTCAATGAATTACATTTGAGTATCCTGATTAAAGTTTACAGACCTGTATATAAGTGATCTGTAACCTTGGATGCTGAGATTTTTATGATAAGGCACTGAATTCGCAACAGTTTTCGTGAAAGTTGTTAAATGACGATTGCATCTCACCCATTCTTCTATAGTCCCCTGTGAAAAAAATTAAAACTTCAAATTCTGGAAGTTTTTCAGTCGAGCACTAGATATCAAGGTTACTGGTTACCTTTTGAACATGGAGAGCTTCTTGGACATCCGGGTTATTTGCCCAATTAATGACGAGCACGAATTCCTCAGCCTGTAATCATGAAGTGACACCGATTCACTCAATTTCAAAGGTGTTATATGCCAATCAAGCTGAGACACACAAGTCCTTTAGCTATTGTTCTTGAGAAATGACCAATCTGGTACATGATGAAAACAAGTAGTTATCCAAATCTTTCCTATACTGGGCATTGACCAAGGGGAGAAGTAACATGGAGTGCATGAAAAGTCCACAGACTGCCTAACTGACGCTTGGTAAAATCTCCAAAAAAAATAATAATAATAATAATTAAAAAAATGAAGCTAAATGCCCTTGAACTTTGTAAGTGAATGTTAATAAGGTCTGTTCACAAAACCAAATCATGTCATATCAATTCCTGCACAAGAAGCTGACGATTAATAAGGATTAATACAAAGAATAATGTTGTTTAGCACCAGTGGTGCTAGAACACCAGTCTTTGTCGCATTATTTGATATGTTCAATTAAAGGTAAAATTAAGTAATTTATTTAATTATATCTTTCATTTAATGACACTTAGTGCCACCTAGACTGGTGTTGACATCAGTTGTGCTAAATAACATTACTCTAATGCAAATTGTGATGATTTTGGAATCCAAGATGGAAGTTAACCATAGATTTTTGAAATCTTTATTTGTTTATTTACCCCATGCATGTTCTATTCATATATGCAAAGAAACAAAAACAATAGTACTTACACGACAGCTAAAATCTTTGTTTGGCCTTCTGAATACATCATCAAGAGATCTTCTTTTGTCAAAAAATTGCTGTTGGTTTATATAGTCAAAATCGCATTTTGGCTCCAAAATATGCTTGTCATTAATTCCATTGATACACTGCAAAGTGCATGATAAAGGACCTTTAATAATCGATTGGAATATAAAAAGCAAGTTTGGTCTTCCAAATAGTAGCATACTTCATTGAAAGCCTGAACATCCTGATAACACAGTGCATTATTTGGATCAATCTGAAAATATTCCCCTTTGCAATGTTTCTTCAGAGACTGCAAAAGAAGCATATGAAGTATTAATTTTCATGGTTTGTGTGTTAATCTTAGTTCACAGTTAAAACCGCTTGCATTTATGAAATGGGCATTTGATTATGAGATAGTTTATTAACCTCTATCACATATTTGGAACATTGGATTAATCAGTACTAGATAGAATCATGTCTCTCTTCCCCAAGTAGTGTCAAGTTTTAATTATCAGAGGAGGCAATTGATATAACTTTTTGAATATGGAGGTAATAAGTTTATTTATAAAATGATCTAACATTGCTGGTTTCTATCATTGATGTCCCTTAATTTTATGACAAGAGTAAATTTCTCGACTTTCAAGTCTCAATTGGGCCAGTAATCTATTAATGAACAAGGTGAATAAGAAAAAAATTCCAAGAATCTTTGAAAAGAAACTAACCTTGTAAAGTTCACTGGAAATAAATCCCATTCCATGAGAATATGGGATCTTGTAATTGCGGTCACTATCAGAGGTTACAGGGTTTCCGAGTATGTATCCCTGAAACCATGCCAATATCACAATCTATTTAGTGAAGCATAGAGCTGAAACCAGTTTAATGCTTAAAAATTACAACCCCAAGTTTGGTTGTCCCTGTTTATGTTTGTTGGGTGATTGAATTCAACTATCTATTATATCTTTTTTCAAATCAACTAAATTCTACTTGCAACAAAATCCTTAAGGCTATGCATCATCACTTATCCAAGTTTTTTGGTGAATTCTTTAGCAAGCCACTCTTGTAAGTTTCTACCTGCACCAAAATCCCTCAAACGGGACACTAACAATCACTAATAGGAAAATGACAAAAAGTGATAAATTAGCAGATTATGCAGATAAAAGTATTTGTCCTATACGGATAAGAGGTGGGTAGTTATATTAGATGTCCCATGCAAAAATAAAATAAAAAATAAAAAAGAAAGAAGGAAATGAAAATGAAAAAAAGATGGCCCATGTAGTGAAAATTTTAGCTCATTTTCTCATTGGGATCTTAGTAATGCGAGTTCATGTATTCATTAAGAGATCGACGGGAAGAGAGCAAACCTTGAGATTAATAATAGGTTTGATTCCAGCTCCAATACCTGCATAGTTGAGAAATCTACCCATTGTCATATTTCCTTAATGATAGAGTTTGGTTTTTTCTCTTTGGCATTTTATGGCTTTCCAGTGAGGCTGAAGAATCATTGATGAATATACATCGCTCTTGGCAGTTTGGGTAACTTAAAATTAGTTTTTATTTTTTTATTTTTTTTGCCTAAATTGTTACTATAAGTAAGTTTAAAATGTCACATGACAGAAAATGGAATTTTATTTAATATTTTATAGATGCAATTTTCCAAGAGAATTCCCTTGAAACCATTTTTTTGTATTTTTGAATATACGAGTTGACAATTAATATATTATATTAATTTAAAAAATAGTTATTTTTTAAAATTATTTATGCAATATTAGAATTTATCTATAAACAAACGAAATATTATTACTCCCTCAAGTTTTATTCAAATTACATTTTGAAACTAGAATTACAGCAATTTAGTATTCAAATTTATAAAAATATTTTATTGTTCAATAAACTCTGTTTAACATTTTTCTTATTTTTCAATGAACTAAAGGAATTGCAAAATTCAGCTGAGAGAAGCAAGTCTTATTATAGATAATAAAATGAAGTATGGTCAGTATGTTAAGTTTCATTGGGATGGCTCCTTATTCAGTGATCTTCCAAACCTTGTTAAGTTTTATAGTAGCATCACACAGTAGTTGGTATATGATCATCTCACCTTCTGCTATGATTTGAGTTAGAACAGGAACTATAAGGCCTGAGTACGAGTCCCCACCAACGTAGAATCGATTGGAAATAAATTGGGGATGATCAATCAACCACTGCAAAATCAAATTTCACAAAAACATTAGATTGATTCATTACTGTTTGATTTCTTTTAGGAGGGAACCCCTTCTTTTCTGCCCAGAGGAGTACTGACTGCAATCATCTTTTTCTATTAAAGGGTATTTTCAATGAAATCCTAAAACCTTACAAATAAGTTGTTTTCTACATTTATGCTATCGCATTTAAATAAATTTATCATGGCATCACCTGATTTGATCACACAAGATTGCAAGTGCAAAAACTTTAGTTGAGATAGGAATGGCAAAAAAACCCGCCCTGCCCAGCCCAGCCCAGCCCCGACGGGGCCCCGCCCCGAATGGGGCGAAAAAAACCCGCCCCCGACGGGTTGGCGGGGCGGCCCCGCCCCGCCTCGGGTCGCGGGGCAGGGCGGGGCGAGGGTGCCCCGCCCCGTTTAGTTAAAAAAATAAATAAATAAA
>CAIGRE010250956.1:0-21272 GCA_903798275.1 Fraxinus angustifolia subsp. syriaca | reverse complement strand
TGTACGGTTCGTTAACAAGTAGTAAAATGGATTTTGAGTCTAAGTATCGTTCCCACAATGATTGATTAGTTCTAATTTTCATGACCTTAACCGAAACTTTAAAAATAAGAATGTATGAATGAATTAACTAACTAAATGCAAATTGGCGATGCATGTAAATTGAAGTATTTTCTAATATGTGATGAGTGTACCCTATCACAAATCCCTATGTAATATTCTTGTTAAACATAGTTCTACACTTTGACACACGTTTGAAAATATTGAAGAATCAATGCTCCTAAATTATAATCTCTCTCAAGTACAGTTAAACTTATTCTCATATATGAACTAACTATATTTATATGATGGATGCAAATATATAAGAATGCATGAGTTTTTATAAACCATTAAAATTCACATAAGGCATAGCAGTATATTTCTATCCTCCTATCGGACCTTATGATGATTTATATATCTCTCGAATGTATGAAATAAATCATCAAACTCACACAATTACGTGCACAATAATCATGGATCCAAAACATATTTTTGATTGTCAAGAATGTAAAACTAAGATTTAAAAATCAAATTATATAGTTCGTCGTTCCCTAACACAAATAAATCTAGTCTAGCATATGGAGAGAAGAAAATCAGAAAATAAGTGAAAAAAGACATCACCAAATTGATTCTTGAATTAAATCTTCACGTCATAGTGTTGTTCTCCTTGTTCTTGCCTTTTTTCTTTCTAAAAACCTTCATAAAATTCCTCTCCCTCGTTCTGGACAGCTTTGTAGTTTATATAGATGTCCAAAAATTATATTCCATAAGAGATGGGATGAAATAAGGAAACCAGAAATTCACGCCCAGAAAAATACTATGCGACCGCATAGTTATGTTGAATGCGGCCGCATAGAACAATAAATTCACCCCTGAAATTCTCTGAAGTCCTCTATGTGGTCACATAATTATAATTTTTTTTCTTCGGACAATTTTTAGTATTTTGATCGTATCTTTATCTTCCGATATCTGATTGAGGTGATTCTAAATGTGTTGGAAAGCTAACTCAAAAGGAAACAAATATTTTAGAAATATTTTTTTGCAAATTCGAACATTTTCTATGCCAAAAATGGGTTTCAAATAGAGACTGAAAATTCGAAGTATAACTTTTTTCGACTGGAAGTTGATATGCCGTAGTAGTTCGACTACATTTCATCCATTCGACTTCTTTCCTCATCCAATTGATGCCTAATACTGTCAAATCTTCATCGTGAGATCGACACAACTTTCTAGTATTTGCACTTGAGTCCTCAAACTTTGATTTTACTTCATTTTAGTTCTTTTTGTTTTTTTTCCTAATTTCTACCGTATTCATCATTCTTGTCCTACAAAACACAAATTACATCGAATGAAGTTATATTACACATATTTATTAGTAATTATCCATGTTTGTGGCCTAGATTAAGTGTGTAAAACACATTTATCAATGGGTATTCGGTAAATTTAAACTTTCAATTGGTATCAGAGATTAATAGCGAACCTTGACCCAAAAGTTTGTCTAAATGAGTCAATCACTTTAAGATTCAGGATCTGAGAGTGATATGGATATTCAAGAGGCTTATGACCAGTTATTTGAGGAGTGCCCTAAGTTGAAAAAGGAAAATTGTTTTGCCTTAAAAAAATTGAATAATCTTAAATTAGAAAAGGAGTTTTGTAGCCAAACTCGATGAATTGACTAGAAGTTTGATTGAGTTAATGGTTGAAGAAAAAATTTAGATGTTAAGGTTAAATTTCATATGAGCAATCTCGAGCACCTAATGCCCAACTTAAATCGTTTGTTAGTGTTCTAACAAGCTTGACAACATATTAGAATTGCATAAATCAGTTGGGACTATAGAAGGTGTAAGATTTAAATAGACAAATTCTCATACCACTTCCTCTTCTAAAAACAAGAGTATATCTGTCTCAATCAAGCCTAGGTTTATACCCACATGTTACCGTTGTGATAAGTTTGGACACATAAGACCTAGGTGTCGTAAACTATTGAATAGGACCAACTTTGGATGCCTCTAACGAACCTAAGAGTATAGGAGCTCTAAGATAAAAATCATATGTACAATGTAGGTTTTTCCCACCTAAAATCCAGAACTTGAGGCCTAGGGTTACTTCTAAATTCATTTCCATGTGTCATAATTGTGGTATTTTAGGTCACATTAGACCTAAGTGTCACAAATCCTTAGTTAGGAACAACAATCAACATCTAACTATTTATGTTAGCTTCTGACTGATCAAGTGAGTCAGTTGACTAAATTGATGACTCAAGAAGAGTGAACTTACGAGTCTAAGTGATATTGATAATTGTGATATTCCTTATGCTTCTCTTTATGGTTAGAGCATTTTTGTACCTCATTGATTAGGTATTTAGGTGCATGTATTAGCATTATTCATGATTTTTATATATTCATGCATGCACACGCGTTCTTTGTAAATTAGCAGTTTTATTTTTTTGTTTTATCATTTATTTAAAAAAATTATTGGACATGTTATTTTGTGATTAAATACTAGTAAAATTCATGCATGGTAAATTAAATTTTCATTAATTTTTTTAGAACTTGTTTGAAGTACTTGGTATAGGTTATTAAATGCCTCTTATTCCCTGCACACATTAGACTCATGTGAATGGATTTTGACCGCGTGTTTGAGATTGAGATGGCGGTCATCCGTGAAGTAAATTGATTTTGAGTATAGAATGACTTTGAACTAGATTGACCTAACCTCTTGCATGTTTCTCATAAAAGAAAAAGATTTTAGTGATTCAAAATTTGAAATATGTAAAAAAAGTGAGATATATTTTATACTTGTCTTCATTGGTTTATTGACTTGAGCAATTAAGTCTGCAGGATATCTTAAAATCTAGTGACCTATGATCATCCATCTGACTTGGAGTCACTGGCCTAAAGCTCGTTATATAGGTCATTAAGTTACTTAATGGAGATAAGTCTATACATAATATATAAAAATAGAGAAAAAGTTATATATGTGTGTTTATTGATAGGGGAGAAAGAAAAGTTACATAAAGAAAAATTTATTATGAGCTTTTCATTTAAAAAGATCCTAGTATCATTGGATTTAACTTCATAATTTGAGAAATATATTCATTTATCATTGATTATTTGCAAGTCCTTTCTCATTGACTTAAGGTTTTTAGACTTGGTTACGGAGGTTTAATGACACTTTTGGTGACAACACAAATTCTTAATGATTTGAATATCACTAAAATTTAAGCTAAACTTAAATAAAAGGGTTGAAATGAATAAATAGGATTTAAATAAGAATAATTACGATTCAACGTTATTTATAATAAGCGTATTTTAAAGAAAATATGTTTGACATAAAGAAAACTTAAAATGACTTCAAAATAAATTAATTAAAATTTGATATAACTTCATGAAAATTATTTCAAATATCCCACGACGGCATTCATCTCCGCATCTACCGCCTCGAACCATTAATTTTCTAAAAAAAAAAGGGAGAAAAAGCATAATGTAAGATAAAATCTCAATAAGTGTGTGTGAGTAAGTTCTTTGTTCATGTATATGCATTTCATGGAAAATTTCATACTTACATAGGGAGACACGAAAATTAAACCGAACTTAGATTGTACCAAGTTTTCGTGCGTAACGCTACTATACTCAAGTCCGTCCATACAATCTTATACATAATATGGACCATAACTTAACATAGACATGAAATAACATATAAGGAATTAATCACGTAATAATGTAATAACACGCTTACCTTTTTTTTACTGGACAAGTCAAAATAATTAAAGAAGTGATTATTGGAGAAAGATCCTTGAGCCACGTGCGGAGTTGAGTATTCACGTGTGATTGTATACGTTATGACTATATTAATACAAAACGGATAAGAGAAAGAGTAAAGGTGGAGAGGAAAAAAAAAGGTAGGGTCGATCCATGATTTTCAGGGCCTTGATGCGAACCCCATAAATTAGGCCACCAAAATCAACGTAAATGCAAAATTCAATAGTGTATTATGCAACCTATTGCTAATTTGAACCTTAAAAGTAAAACAACAAACAAATATAATAAGCAAAAGATTTATATTATAAAATAACAGAACCAACAATGTTTCAAACAATTGATTAAATATTATTCGCCTAGTTGTTTTAGAGGAAAAAACATTAATCAAATCTGAATAATTTAGTTGTTCAACCATTTCTTTCTCTATTGATAATATAGCCAGTCCATTCAATTTTTCTTTTGACATAGTTGATCGGAGGTAAGTTTTGATCAATTTCAATTTAGAAAAATGTCTTTCTACAGATGTAGCTGTAATTGGTATGGTTACAAAATTTTATAAGCAATATAAGAATTTGGGTAACAAACATTCAATGTCTTCAAATAGCACTTCAATTGCTATCGTTGCTTTACTTGGTATAGCACCTCAAGACATGAAATTCCAAACATAAATCATCTCCATTAATGTCTGAACGTCCATTATGTTCTAGTTGTTTCTCAAAATTCATACAAGGGTTCAACAAACTTAAATAAGTTGCACCCCTTAACCTATTTAAATTAAACAAAAATCCAAATGTATCATCTTACAGTTTCAATTCTCATTTTACTTGCCCCTTTTGTCGCTCATCCATAGCAATAGCAAATCCAATTTCTCTATAAACTTCAAGGAATGAAACAAGTCCTTATGTCGATAGCCTGATCAATATCGATGTCCTTAGTTTGAAGAAATTTACTCACAATATTGACTACACGCAGCAGCATGTACAGAATTATCATGCTAAGCAAGAACTCAAAATTTTGAAGTTCATATTTTGATAACGACTCGACTTCACTCTTTACTTTATGCTCTCGTTACTTTCTGTCAAATCAAGTAAAGCATTTCTTATTTGTGCAGTTTGTTTCATTATAGGCTTCACACTCTCACCATGACTTTCCCAACATATTTGTGACAATGGCTTCACTGTCAAACCTTGTACATTATCTTTGAAAGTTTTCCATCGCTTGGTAACAGAGGAGAACAATATGTTGAAGCGTTGTATTTCTCCAAAGAAGGATACAGCTATAGAACAACAATTCACCATATCACATAATGCTAGATTTAGATTATGAGTGCTACAATGAGTATAAAAAGCTCGGGGATTCATTTTAAGTACCCTTTCTTGCACACCTTTGTACTTCTAGCTCATGTTAGATCCGTTGTCATGTCCTTGCCCTCTAATATCGTCAATATCAAGCTCAAGTTTGATTAAAATCTTTTGAAGCTCGATTGCAAGTCCAAATCTAGTTGTATCATCTACCTTAAAAATTCAAGCTAATATTCTTTAACTGTCGGCAAATTTGCTGAATCATCTACACATTGTATTACTAAAGACATTTGCTCCTCGTGACTTGCATCTGGAATCAACTATAAATGTGAAATATTTTGTACGTTGAATTTTCTTCACAATTGAACTTCTCACCCCAATAGCCAACAACTGTATCAACTCATTTTGAATTGTTTTTTCAAGATATTTATATTGAGTCTCGCATGCTTTAGCCCGCCGAACGTGCTCTTGTATTACTGGATCAAACTCACTAACCATTTCCACCATTTATAAAAATAGGCCATTATTCTCAACATGTAGCCTCTCATCATCTCCTTGAAATGGAAATGTATTTTTGGCAAGTCTTTTCACAATTTCGATTATGAATGTTAATGCACGTCTCCAATATTCTCTTTCTGCCTCTGTCACCAATTGAACTCTCTTCTCAATTTTAGTTTTTGTTCGAACCCTATTTTCCAATTCAATCCAACTANTCCAATATTCTCTTTCTGCCTCTGTCACCAATTGAACTCTCTTCTCAATTTTAGTTTTTGTTCGAACCCTATTTTCCAATTCAATCCAACTAGTCATGCAATGTAAATGCTCCTCATATCCTTCATGACTTTTAATAGATCGATGCAAATTATGTCATTCTTTGAATCAATCATTACCTAGTTGGCCAACTTTGGTCACATGTTTTGGTGTTTTAAACAACTTGCAACAAAAGCAGAAGATCATGTTTATAGATACTGAGTATACTAGCCATCTTCTATCAATTGTTTGCCCATTTGTTAATAATCGCTTATATTGTAAAGAATCAAAATGTCTATTTGCACAATCTTTGGGAAACAATATGTCATCAACTCTTTTTGGACCCATTTCAACTAAATAATCCCTCATTCTTTCATCAACGATTTCCCAATTCCTAGGATCATCCGAATTCAAATAAAAATGACCCTATTCTTCCTTATCATTTACTTCATCAATACATGCAAGTTTCATTCCGTCTTCTTCCTAATCATCTACTTCATTAACACGGGCAAGAAGAATCACTACTTCACCCCCATTCAACACATTCACATTGTTGCTTTTAAAAGTACTTGTCAATATCCCGTGCTTGACTTTAAGTTAATGCAATTTCATTTCATTTCCTTTTTCTCTTTAGAGCTCCAGACTCATATTTAGTAGGCATTGTGTATGAGTCTATATCTAATGCCCAACGATTAATCTAAAAGAAAATTACAAATATTTCAATCATTTCAATATTAAAGTTTTCAACATAGTCACTACGTGCACATGTGCAATTTATTCTACAATAATTAATCATATAAGCCGATTAGGCCAAAATTATATAAGCTGACAAGACTTCAATCATTTCCAATATATTCAATAACAAGTTAGGGCAAGTTATTGCTTACTTGAGAAGTAGAATTTCGATGAAAATTATGAAATCACACCCTTGAGAATTCTACTGTTACTTCTCACAAGCCTGAAATAAAAATTTAACATCAAACATCAGTATAAATATAAATTCTTTTGCATTAATCTATTCCATATGAGTGGAAGGGCGCCACAAAAATTACAGACAAGAAGCATCAACTAGTTTTGGAAGATATGAAAACATATATACACACACGGCCTGCAATATAACCAACATGATTGATCTCTAAAATGCTAGTGCAATCGCAAAAGGAAGAATTCCAAACAATGCATCACATCAATGATCACTCCACCATATGATAAAGGTAACAAAACCAAGAAATATCAAATTACTATTAAGCAAAACTTAAGAACAATCAATCACAAGGTAACCTTTTATATGGATAAAATCACATAAGGAAAGAAATTAAGCAAGTATTCAATAGCAAAAATTGGTCCAAATAAGGGAAATTAAATCCCTTCCATGAAAAACAGTAGTCTAACCAAAATCCTAAATCAATATGCATATATATACAAAAACCCAATTTTGATGAGAATAGAAAGAAACTTTAATTTCAAAATTTTCAAGAACTCACCTAAAACGAGAAAGTGATCATTGCTAAACTTCCATGTAAATCATGGCAATCAAGTCAACAGAAACCTCTGCCTCCTACAAAGAATCAATATTCAATTGGGAAAAGACAGATCAATAGCTGGCTAGAAGTGGCAACTAGCTAGATGATCGAGGATTCTTCGTAGCGTTTCGCGGTTAGGGTTGATAAAAGGGCTGGCTTCTTGTGATTTTTCTCTATTTTTTGTGATTTGTGAAAGAATGAAGGAAAGAAGAAAAGTGTCATTGCCTGGTCCTCGATCCGATTAGAGTTGGAAAAGTCGTAGTGTGAAGGCGTCGAGGTCGAGAAGAGACAGCGGAGAAAAGAATGAAAATTGATTTTCCATTTTCTTCAATTATTAATAACAAAAAAAGGACCAAAAATGAGGCCCCTTCGATTTTGGGCCTGAGAAGAAAAAACTTTTGAGCAAAAAATGAGGTCCCATCCACTTTTGGACATGAGGCGCAGTCTTTATCCACCTTGCCATAGGGCAGGGCTTGGATAGTGGTAAAGAGAAAGAGTGTAAATAGTTGATGAAGGGTAGTCTGTATTTTCGATTTCTAGTAAGAATTCTTGGACTATGTATAAAAAAGTGGTCCAATAAATACATTTAATTATGTAGTCAATTCAATTGAATATACTTGAAATTTGACATAAATAATACGTGTGGTAAAATCAATTACCTTTATTTATGTGCCCAAATCAATTATATTGGCTTGAAATATGGTGCGAATAATGCATGTGGTCAAATAAATCTTAAATCATGACTAATTGGAATATTTACATATATTTTATGCATGGTTTCACGTAGTTTCCAAGATAAATCTCCAATAAGGTCCTCAAACTATTGGCTAATAAACAATAAGGTCGTTAGACTAAGCCAATAACCAATAAGTTCATTAGACTTTAATAATAGAGCACTTAAGTCCTAAATTTAAATCTAACTAGAAGTAAAAGTTTAGGATGTTACAATTTACTACATGTAGATTTTAAATAAATTATGTGGGAAAAACTATTATCTATGAATTATAATGTATTAGTATGCAAATAACTTTTCATGACGATAATTTTAAAAAAAATTATATGAAAAATAAAAAATGTTTGTCTCAAACAGGAAAAAGTTTATTCTCATATCACATGTTTTGCATAATCTTTACATAATTATACATGTACATATTTTTTAATTCATTAATCTCTATGTTCTTTATGAGTATCACTTGTTTCTCCTTTGTTATTTGTGACAAAAAGAGAGAGATCGGTATTTATTTTAGGGAGTTGAGTGTATGAGTTATGTGAGAATTTGAAATTTATTTGACTTAGTGGGAGTCATATGGATATTTCTATTAGAATTTTATTATTGATGTTGTGTTTTGTCAATATTGATATTAAAATTCTATACTGTATTTCTAAGTTAGTAATTCACATGGTATTGTATTCTATGGTTTTACACATGTTTTACTCATGTTGTTTCATAACTTAGTTATATTTTATTTAATTGCAAGTTTCCTTGTGTTTCACGTGATATTGTTGCCTTCACATGTTTCAGAAAATAGTTTGAAAAGATGGTTAAAGTAAATTTTGGACACTAAGTCTTTGGGTAGATTTTTTTATTTAACTTCTATTTTGAAATAATTGATTGTGCCATGAAATGTCAAATGAGAAGATTGTTGGGTCCAATTTTGTAATTAACAAAATAAAAAAAATATCAAATTTGCAATGGCAATATTCTTAATCAAAATAATGTACTAATTGAATTATATTAGGAGTTTATCGAGTTGTAATCAAAGTCAAAATAAGAGTTATTGAGTCCCAAATAAAGTCAAAAGAGTTGGAGTTGGTGTTGTAATCAAAGTTAAAATATGATTTATTGAATCCTAATTAAAGTCTAAAGAGTTGGGATTGGTAGTATAGGTCTTGAGAGAGACCAAGATGTCCAAGAAGATCATTTATGATTATTGAAATGCAATTAGAAGTCAAAGAAGTGTAAAAGTGTTACACAAATCATGATCTAAATTCCCAGCCACAAGTTACGACGCATTTTCCATGTAGAAATCATTGGAATTTAGACAATGTTATTTCTAGACAAATTGTAATCGTTTGAGTTATATTTCCAACACAATTTGAATCGCTTCAGTCTAATATCGGAAGAGAATGCTATGATGATATTACTGACGATTGTTCAGCATTAGCTAGAATGGTGGTTATCCAAGGAACATTATATTTCGATTTTCAAGCTGATTTTGAGTTCGTTTTCATACCAAATACTACTCATTATAAATATATACCCTATGGAACGTCCAAAAATGTGGTTAAACAATATTTTGATTATAGAGATTATTCTTTGAAAATCCAAACATCCTTTCATTGTTTTCTTGATTCAACCATAATATTATTTGTTCTTTATTCAACCCATATATTGATCTAATTAGTGAAGCCTTGTTGTAAATCAAGAGTTTGTTCTTTAAAAGCCTAAAACATATTACAATATCTCTTGCATCAGCCTACAAGATCAAAACATAGAAAGATCATTGATGAAAAACAAAAACATAGAAAGATCATTGATGAAACACAAAACCTACATTCGCCATTAGCCTCTAGAATTGTTGGAGTTTTGGGAAGAGATGCTTAAAGTTCATTTACTAAAGAACGAGGTTCATTATTGAAAGTCCACATAAGATAAACGATATCGAAGTTGGGAGCTAATGTGAAGAGCGCACAATTGAGGATGGCCAAGGTGATTACCAGAAGAAGGTCGAAGGGGACTAAAGGTTAGTTGAGTTGGACCATACTATAAGTCTCATTGTTTATAGTGGATTGTTGACTCACAAAGTGCCAGAAATTTTTGATAATTGGCAAAGGGATTTCTCCGTGATCACATCGGTGTTATTTACTGTTTTCTATTTACAAACTATGGTAATAAAATTTAGGATAAATTGACTTGGTCTACATAATCATATATAAACAATTAAAAAGAGGTTTGTTGCTTTTAATTGTGTAATTTCATTGTTGGGTCTAAATATTTGGTAAATATAAACTTTTAATTGTAATGTCATTTTATTAAAATGTCTTTTAGATTAATATGAGCGAGTTGACAAGAAAAACTAAAGTATCTAAATGGACTAGAATCGCTAGATAACTTTTCCTTGTTTTGATGTTGTTGATCTCGAAAAATGGCTCCGACACGTGGCCAACAGAATAAGTCTTCAAGTCAACCCTTCCCTACACACATAGCATAGCGTCAGTCACCTGTGGTTTTTCCCGAAGGGGTTGGGAGTGGCCATGAGTACTCGGATGGTAAATTCAGTTTACGTTCTACCAGAAAATTGTTCGCCAATGGTGAAACACTCGCCAGGAAGTAGTTGATGTATACGTGTAATGATAGAGTGCCTATATGTGAGGGAGAGAAAATGATACCAAGTTTACAGTGTAGTGGGAGTAAAAAATTAGGATTCGAGTCATTTCTTCAAGCACAATGAGGTTGTATTTATACTAAGGATGGGAAGAGGGGAGCTGTTGGATGAGGAGACACCTGCCGTTAGATCCTCAGGGATTGTCCCATCCAAGGCGATAATCTGTCTTTCCTTAGGCTGGCGGCATTGAATGTCTCAATTGAATTGACCATTTGGGACAAGCCACACGTTTCATCAGTCAGTGATTTGACTTTGGGAAGATCTTTGTTTAAGGCATCTTCGCTGGGGCGAGACGAGGCAGGAGTGGAGCTATAGAAGCGAAGTACGGGCCTTTGCATCTGCTGTGTATTGTGGATGAGTTATGTTCCTTTGCCGAGCGTTTGCTCGGTTTGTTCCCATGAGGTCGCTTTGGCTCATCCCACGCGCAATCACCTCGGCCGTCTCGTGGCATGATACAGGTCACTTCTGATGACACGTGGCTGGTAAGGTGGCGGGTCTTAGACAGGCCCGTAACGTAGTCCCGCAAGTCCATGTATGGATAATATATAGTATAAGGATGGAGCACATGAGGTGGAACATGGATGGTAGGTCGTACATCAGGTTCTGGTCTGGCCAAAGTTATATGGGCTGGCAGCCCTAATGGAAGTTATTGCAGCGCGAAGCTATAGTGGCCGAAGAGATAGGAGTTGGCAACTCTGGAGGGAGTTGTTGCTACATCATATTCTGCTTTGGCCGAAGTGATATGGACTGGCAGCCCTTATGGAGAGCTATTGCAACGTGACGCTATTGTGGCTGAAGCGATAGGATTTAGCAACTCTGGAGGGAGTTGTTGCAACATCATATTATGCTTTGGCCGAAGCGACATGGGCTAGCACCCTCATGGAGAGCTGTTGCAACGTGAAGCTGTCGTGGCCGAAGCGATAGGAGTTGGCAACTCTGGAGGGAGTTGTTGCAACATCGTACTCTACTTTAGCAGAAGTGATATGGGCTGGCAGCCCTCATGGAGTGCTGTTGCAACGCGAAGCCGTTGTAACCGAAGCGATAGGAGTTGGCAACTCTAGGGGAAATTGTTGTAACATCATATTCTGCGTTTGCTGAAGTGATATGGGTTGGCAGCCCTTATGGAGAGCTGTTGCAATGCGAAGCAGTTGTGGCCGAAGCGATAGAAGTTGGCAACTCTGGATGGAGTTGTTGCAACAATAGATTCTGCTTTGGCTGAAGTGACATGGGCTGGTAGCCCTTATGGAGAGCTGTTACAGTGCGAAGCTATCGTGGCCGAAGCGATAGGAGTTGGCAACTCTGGAGAGAGTTATTGCAACATCATATTTTGCTTTGGCTAAAGTGATATAGGCTGGCAGCCCTTATGGAGAGCTGTTGTGGCCGAAGCGATAAGAGTTGGCAACTCTAGAGGGATTTGTTGCAACATTAGATTCTGCTTTGGCCAAGGCGACATGGATGGCAGCCCTCTTGGAGAGCTATTGCAACGAAGAATTCGGAAGGGAGGCGATAACTCTAAAGAGACAACCTTGGGTTTCGTGCCAATGATTTGAATGTTTTTATGTCTTCCCAGGACACGTAATAGGGGCGTCTTCTTCCAAGACACGCCTCATTTGCCATAAATGGTAATGATGGTGAAGAATCCCATTTCTAGGGGCAACGCATTTGACCTGTGCGTGAGGCTCACCACTTCATCATGGCCATTCATCTTGGTGACTTTTAAATTTAACGGTGATCTTGAGTTCTTAGATTTGGATGGCCCAGATGCGGTTGGACTTGATCCAATGGTTGGGACGAGCCTTGGAATGCTTATAAAAAGCCTATTCCTTTCATTTTGTAACTTTTACTTTCGCGAAAATCTCCAAAATACTCGAGAATCCTTACATTCAATCTACTTTGTGTTTTTTCTGGCGAATACCAGTATCAAACTTCGAGGACCGCCCTGCAAACTCCAGTAAGCCACCAGTTCCTGACGTCGTACTAGGTAATCTACACATTTCCAGTTTCTTCATCTCATTTTTCTTTTCAAAACTTTCAAAAACCTAAGATAGCAAGAGAGCATTCTGTTGTGAGAGACAGTGAGGAGGGACGAGGCAAGGAAAGTTTGGCCATGAGAGAACCTATGGGAGTGTCCCTAGATGAACTGAGTAGGGCTATTAGTGCTTAGGTCCTACGGATTGGCCTCGACACAATTCAACCCTAATTTGTGGTCCCAGATGGTATGGACCTGGATGTTCTAGAATCGGGCCGGCATCGGAGTGGACATGTCTTTCAACGTGTTCCACTCTCTCTTCTTTCAAAAAGCTGTCATCGGGGAGGGAGGAAGGGGAAAAGAGAGCCGAGGTTGGTACTACTTTGCTCCTTGGGGGTCTCACTTCCCATTTCTGCACTGACACCTTCCTCAATCAAAGGCTGAAAGAGCTCCTGGTAAGGCTTCTGGCCTTGCTTAACCAATTAATGAAATGGAAGAAGCCAATGAATAACAAAGTAAATCGCATTGAACTTGCTTAACCAACTAATAAAATGGAAGAAGCCAATGAATAACCAAGTAAATCACATTGGACTTGTTTAACCAATTAATGAAATGGAAGAAGCCAATGAATAACAAGCATTCACATCGGCCTTGCTTAACCAATTAATAAAATAGAAGAAGCCAATGAATAACCAAGTAAATCGCATCAGACTAGCTTAACCAATTGATGAAATGGGAGAAGCCATTAAATAACCACTCTTCTGTCGCGCAAGTTCTGTTTCATCAAGGGTGGCACCCGTACCACCTCTGACTACGCAGATTTCCTTGGAGGTGACAACTTTGGGAGAGCTTGTATCTTGGCAAGGTTGCTTGATTTGTGCGCTTTCTATTTCATCAGAGATGGCACCTACACCGCCTCTAACTACACAGATTTCCTTGGAGGTGACCCCTTTAGAAGAGTTTACACTTCGACAAGGTTATTTGATGAATATGTTTTCTGTTTCATTAGAGATGGCACCCGCACCGCCTTTGACTACGCATATTTCCTTGAAGGTGACCCCTTTGGAGGAGTTTGCACCTCGGTAAGGTTGTTTGATGAATGCGCTTTCTATTTCATTAGAGATGGCACCCGCAATATTTTTTGATTTGTGCGCTTTTTGTTTCATCAGAGATGGCACCCACACCGCCTCTGACTACGTAGATCTCCTTGGAGGTGACTCCTTTGGAGGAGGTTGCACCTCAGCAAGGTTGTCTAATTTGTGTTGATGTAAGAGCGAAGTGAACAGAGAATTCATTCATTTGATTGCAATATATAGAAGGTTATAAGCTTTCTACAGGTAGTACTTTCTCAGGTGCTCGATGTTCCAAAGGTGAGGCATCGTCTTTCCCTCCAAGTTTTCTATTACGCAAGTGCTAGGCCAGATTTTTTGGACTATTTTGTATGGACCCTCCCAATTCGGCCCCAAATTCCCTGTGCTAGGATCCTTGGATGAGGGAAAAACCTTGCGGAGCACGAGGTCTCCGATGCGAAGCATTCTGGTCTTCACTTTAGCATTTTAATAACGCATCATCTTATGCTGGTAGGACACGAGTTTGACCTGGGAATTATCCCTCTTTTCTTCAAGAAACTCTAGCTCCACCCTCCTCAGTTCGTCATTTGTCACTTCGTTGAAGTGTATGCAGCTGGGAGAAGGAATACCAACCTCTACTGGGCTCATCACCTCAGCCCCATAAGTCATAGAGAAAGGTGTTTCCCCAGTGGCTGTTTTGCAAGTCGTCCTGATGGCCCAAAGCACCTATGGGAGCTCGTCAACCCGAGCCCCTTTGGAGGCGTCTAGCTTCCTTTTCAAAGTTAGCTTGATGGTCTTGTTGACCGCCTTGACCTAGCCATTCGCTTGACGATGATGAGGTGAAGAGAAATGCTTTCTGATTCCGAGCTCATCACATAAGTCCCGAATCTTTCTATTGTCGAAGTGTTTGCCGTTATCGGAGATCAAGGATGAGGTATGCCGAACCGACATATGATGTTCTTCTAGAGGAACTTAGAAGTGTTTGCTTCAGTAATTTTAGACAGAGGTTCTGCTTCCACCCATTTGGTGAAGTAGTCAATAGCAACGATGGCGAACCGAACGCTTGTTCTCCCTTTAGGCAGGGGATCGATGAAATCCATACCCCATTTGGCAAACGGCCAGGGATTGGTCACAACAGTAAGCTCTTAAGAGAACTACCTCTGTACGTTGGAGAAATACTGGCACTTGTCACATTTGCTTACGAATTCAATGGCATCCCTCTTCAAGGTTAGCCAGTAATACCCTTGCCGAAGTATTTTGTGTGCCAAAGCAGGTGTTCCAGAGTGCTTTCCACAAACACCTTCATGAACTTCTTTTAGGATATAATTTGCTTCTTCTCTCCCTATACACCTAAGGAGAGGAAAAGCCACGCTTATACAGAACGCCATCCTGTAAGGTGAAGTGAGCTGCTCTCCTCTGAAGCCTTCGCACCTCAAGTTCATCTCTGGCACAGTTTTCTTTGCTCTCTGAAGTAAGCCAAGATAGGTATCATCCATGGTGGTGTACTCTCAATCTACATCAGCTCTTCACCCTTTTTTGATAGAGGGTTCAACTAGGTGCTCAACTGGCACCACTTTGAGCAGTTCCAAATATTTGCTACTGGCCAATTTTGATAGTACATCTGCGTGGGAGCTCTTCTGGCGTGGTACTTGAATCAGCTTTAGCATCTTAAAGTTAGGTAGAAAAGCTATTACTAGCTTCAGATAGGCTACCATATGCTTATCTCTTGCTAAAAAGTTCCCATTAACCTGATTCACCACCAACTGGGAATCGTTGTTGACAATCAATCTTTTCACTTGCAATTCTCTAGCTAACTGAAGTCTAGCTATGAGGGCCTCATATTCAGCCACATTATTGGAAGCTTTAAATCTGAGTCTAATGGCGCAGTTTAGCTTGTGCCCCTCTGGGCTCTCCAGCACAATGCCAGCTTAGGAGCCCGTTTATCCTAAAGAGTCGTCAACAAAGAGATTCCAGGTGGGAGGTTCTGCTAGCTCCAAGTTTACTTCGATTTCAGTGGCTTTAGCAAATTCTGCAACAAAATCAGCCGAGCTTGACCTTTGATTGAGGTCCGAGGTGTATACGTAATATTGAATTCACTGAGTTCAACAGCCCATGTCAGTAACCTTCCTGAGGCATCCGGCCTCTGTAAGACTTGCCTCAATGGGAAGTTTGTTAAAACGTGGATGCTGTAGGCCTAGAAATACGACCTCAATTTTCGAGAAGCGGTGATCAAAGTAAGAGCCACTTTCTCCATGTCCGAATATCATACTGCGACGGGCAGTAAAGCTTTGCTTACGTAGTATACTAGCAATTGGTGTGTCTCTTCTTCCCGCACAAGCACTAAACTAATTGAATCTTCAGCCACTACCAAGTATAGCAGCAGTGGTTCTCCTTCTTTGGGTTTGCTGAGGAGAGTTCGCCCAAAGTAGTTTTTCAACTCCCGAAATGCCTCCTCGCATTCTGGGGTCCATTGGAATTTCTTACCCCCTTTGAGGACTTTAAAGAAGGACATGCACTTTTTAGTGACCCTAGAGATGAAGCGATTGAGTGTGACTATTCTGCCAGTGAGCCGTTGCACTTCCTTGGGCTTCAGTAGCGACCTCATTTCAATCAGAGCCTTAATGTTTTCTGGGTTGGCTTCGATTTCCCTTTGATTTACTATATACCCTAAGAATTTACTCGAAGCCACGCTAAATGCACATTTTAGAGGGTTCAACCTCATATGGTACCTTCTTAGCGTCTAGAAAGCTTCTCTCAGTGTTTAATGTGCTCATCGGCTCAAAGGCTCTTCACCAACATATCGTCAACATAAACCTCCATGGTTTTTCCAAGTTGATCAGCAAACATCTTGTTGACTGACCTTTGGTAGGTAGCCCCAGCATTCTTCAGGCCAAAGGGAATCACCTTGTAGCAATAGAGTCTCCTATCAGTGATGAAGGAGGTGTTGTCTTCGTCGCATAAGAACATAGGAATTTGATTGTAGCCTGAATAGGCATCCATGAAACTTAGTAGCTTTTGTCCAGTAGTTGAATCCACTAACTGGTCGATCCACGAGAGTGGGAAGCAGTCCTTTAGGCAGGTCTGATTAAGATTAGAGAAGTCAATGCAAACTTTCCACTTGCCGTTGTGCTTCTTTACCAACACGGGGTTTGAAATCCACTTCGGGTAGTTGGCTTCACAAATGAAGCCATTATTGAATAGTTTCTCCACCTCTTCTTTCAAGGCCTCATATCACTCAGCATTTAATGCCCATCTTTTCTGCCTGTATAGAGTACAGTTCGGGTCAACTTGCAAATGGTAACAACTGACTCTTGGATCACTCTCTGGATCCCATACGTCACTTCGAACAGTGGCAATTCCCAATTTCATTGGGAACTTCATGCAGATGTGATAGATGGAAGTGACTGCCCATAATTCTTTCAGGGCTGGTATTCCCAGAACGCCGTGATAGGCAGATCGGGGATCAGTAACTAAAAATTCCATGAAGTGGTATGCTACTTGGGGCGGAGTCCCCATTTCAACATCTAAAGTAATTTTGCCTCTAGGAATGATGCTATCCCCGGTGAATCCGTATAAGGATGAGGTCATCAGAGTTAATGCGTGATCTACCGCCATCTTATCAAAGGCAGATCTGAACAGGATGTTAACTGAATTGCTATTATCCACCAGTATTCGTTTTAGCCCGTTGCGGGCTACTACGGCTCTGACCACCAAGGCGTCGTAGTGTGGGAAGTGCACACTTGCCATGTCTTCCTGGGTAAATGTAAAAGCTCCACGGTTCTACCTCTTGAAGATTGACTTACTATATAGCTCGCCATGGGTGGACTCTTCGCCTCTCTAGTATAATTCCTCTAAGCATTTTTTTTATTTACCTCCTATGTGGGGTCCTCCGATAATAGTGTCAATTTCTCGAATGGGTTGCTATTCATTGGAAATAGCTGAGTCCCTTCTGGGATGCTGCCCGCTCCGGGGCCTTTCCTTATCATCATTTCTATCCTTCTGTGGCGAATGTCGCCTTGTTTCGCTTCTTCTTGGGAAGTTCCTTTGCGAATGATCTCTTGTTTTATGTGGGTTGCTGACAAGCCTGTTTGCATTTCTGCATTCATTTGTATCATGGCCGTAGTGGCAATGGAAAGTGCAGTAAGGCCGCGATTCTCCTTGGGGCCTATTTCAAGGCATCCCTACTCGTCCTCTATTTCTAGACGTTGAGGGTAGTCCAGTATTTCTAACTGAGTTGTCAATATTGGGTCTTACATTTTCATAAGCCAAAGTATGCACTGCATTCAATGTGGCGGTGGCCAGCGCCTATCTCGAAGTGAGGGCCACATCGTGTCTGATAAGAGTCCATTGCTGGCTCACTATTTGGGAGGTGGGTCCTCTACCAATTTACCTCTGAGGGGGAGAAAGTCTTGGGCAGCTCTGTTTCGATTATCAATCATCTCTTCGTTCACAATCTCTACTTTCATCATTTCTACCAATTCATCATACGTGTAAGGATTCTTACTTCGGACGTCTCTTTAGAACAAGGTGTTCATAGTTAGGCCTCCTTTCAGAGCTGAAAGGGCTTATTTTTCTATGACTTGCTCGCAATAAGTTATTTCATCAGTGAAGCGAGCAAGGTAGCTCTTCAAAGTCTCCTCTACTGTTTGTCTCATGTCTTGCAAGTGTTGTATCGGAGTTTCTCCCTCTTTTCTTGAGAGATATTAGTTCAGAAATGCCTTCTTCAGGTCTGGCCAGCTCTTTATGCTAAGAGGTGCCAATCTACTATACATACTTCAGCAGCTCTGCCAAGAGTTAAATGGAAAGCCCTACATTTCAAAGCTGGTAAGGCGCCTTTGAGGCTCATTTGTGTTTTATACTTATTGAGATGCTTCTCTGGGTTGCTCTTTCCCTCATATTTGGGAATTTTAGGAGGAACAAAGTTATGAGGCATCAGAAAGGTGCGAAGCTCCTTGGAGAAGGGCAGGTTATCATCATCATCACCATCATCATCTAGTTCATATAATCTGCATGGTCCATCAGAATCGTTCCCATCTGTTATTAGGCGATGCGAACGTTGAGCAGTCTCACCCATGTTCCCCAATCTACCATATTTCGCCTATTTCTAGGAAGAAGGACTTGGGCATGGCTTTGTACACGCTCCTGCTGACGAGCCGCTTGGTGTGTGGGTCAGCCCCTATTTCTAGGCACACGTCTAATCCTATCAAAGACACTAGCAGACTCCTGAGGATGCTCTTCATATTCTAGAGGAAAGTTATCCTCCCCTGCATGGGCGTTGTCAGTCGGAGCAGCAGTGTAGCTCGAAGTTTCCAAACCTACTTCACTCTCAATAAGGACTTCACCTTAGGAGGCCGGGTGAGTCCCACTACTTGATTCCACCTCAATTCGTGTATGGGCTGATTGTTGAGGATTTTGCGGGGCTTGGAAGCCACCCTGGTACTGCACATGCATGAGGAGTTCTTGCATGGCAGCATTTTGAGCAGCAATGTTCCTCATGTTTGCTGTCATAGTAGCCATCTCGACCGTCAGTTGGGCGGCCCTATTGCCCCTGCGGTACCGGTGGTAGGGCCACTGATGTGTCACATTTCAAGAAATCTTTTCTTCAGAGATCTCTCTTGTCCTCCTTGGGTTTACATATTCGTCACTGGAGCTCATGGTCCGAAGGTGCGGATAACTAATTCTTTTTTCAAGAATCGATCCCTTTTTCAATGGAGAATATCAACCAAATGTTTGAACAAGCTTTTTGGTGGGAAGACTTTGTGGTTTAAGTAAATTTCCAACAGACGACATCAATATGTTGACCTCGAAAAATGGCTCCGACACGTGGACAATAGAATAAATCTTCAAGTCAACCCTTCCCTACGCACGTAGCACGGCATCAGTCACCTGTAGCTTTTCCCGAATGGGCTACGAGCACTCCGACGATCAAGGTTAGTTTAGGTTCTACCTAAAAATAGTTCGCCAATGCTGAAACACTCGTCGGGAAGTGGTTGATGTATACGTGTAATGATAGAGTGCCTATATGTGGGAGAGAAAATGATACCAAGTTTACAGTGTAGTGGGAGTAAAAAATTAGGATTTAAGTCCTTTCTTCAAGCACAAGGAGGTTGTATTTATACTAAGGATGGAAAGAGGAGAGTCGTTGGATGAGGAGACACGTGCCGTTAGATCCTCAGGGATCGCCCCATCCTAGGTATTAATCTGTCTTTCCATAAGTTGGCTGGCATTGAATGTCTCCGATTGAATTGACCATTTGAGTCCTACAACACGTCTCATCAGTCAGTGATTTAACTTTGGGAAAATCTTTGTTTAAGGGATCTTCGCTAGGGCGAGATGAGGCAAGAGTGGAGCTGTAGAAGCGGAGTACGGGCATTTGCATCTGCGGTGTGTTGCGGATGAGTTCGCTTCCTTTGCTAGGGCGTTTGCTCGATTCGTTCACATGAGGTCGTTTCAGCTTATGTATTCGGCTCATCCCACGAGCAATCACGTCGGCCGCCTCGTGGCATGATGTGGGTCACTTTTGATGACACGTGACTAGTGAGGTGACGGGTCTGAGACAGGCCCGTAACAGATGTCAATGTTTAGATAGTTCAATTTTTTTTCAAAAAAATAAGACTGAGTTTTAAATGGAATAAATATATCATCAACGTTGTTTAGTTTGACGATAATGTTTATATGATTTGAAATTTATAAAAAAGGAAGATGAATAATATAATAGCACTTTGAAGAGAAAATGATATATTCGTCAAAATTATAAAATTTAACATCTATCCCTAAAAGTGAATTCCCATCTAATTTCCTCTATTACGAATTTTATATTTGGAAGTACGTACTCTTTAAACGGTTTCTTTTAACATTTTCCCTCTTTTATATATATATATATATATATGAAAAGTGTATGAATAATATAATTTTTGACTCTTAGGTAAATGCAAGTGTACAAACAGTCTTCTACCTTGTACTCTTGGAGGTATAACCTGCGATTTACCTCTTTCACCAAGGCCCAGAATAGGGCAGGTGGAGACCGTTAAGGTTACGATTCATCCTTTATATATATATATATGAAAAGTGTATGAATAATATAACTTTTGCAACACTTTTATATAAATATATTTTAAAATGTCATATCAAGAAAAATATGGTGGGGAAGAAATAGGTATCCCACTAGCCGAAAACACAGGTTCCTATTTATAGTAAAGTCCAATGGAAAGACGATTAGCCTACTAAAGCTTTCCGCCTAATAAGCAATAATTTCAATTGAACCTCCCTTTTTCTTTTCCTCGTTTCCATTATTGTTTAGGAAAAGCAAAACTTTTTGCACTGCTCACTCAAAATTTCTGAAGTTTGGAAATGCATGCTCACACGCATGTATATATTACCAAAAAACAGGGTTTCCCCACATGTAACATCCATGTATCATTTGTGATGTTATGATTCATCTAATGCTATTGTCCCCTCCCCTCTCTCTCTCTCTCT
>CAIGRE010250935.1:0-17019 GCA_903798275.1 Fraxinus angustifolia subsp. syriaca | reverse complement strand
ACACACGGAGAGATGCATATTTGCGGTCTTTATTTTGTAAATTTCTAGAGAGTCTAAACTTTAAAGGATGAAATTTAAAGTTGTGCTCACCTTTCTCGTTACGAATTATTATATATCTAGTTTTATATTAAATAATTTTAATTAGAATCATTTTTGTAAATAATAAAAAGGCGGGGTAACAAGTACGTTTTGTAGTGGTAATATAATTACCCCTTTAAGTTTTAGTATGAACATTAAAAACCCAAACAGATCTTTAAGCATGTTTCGACTAATAACACAAAATGATTTACATCAAGTGCTGTCGGATAATGGAAGGGCAATTGCAGACAGCAGAATCTTAAATATATTATTGGTAATTTTTTAATATTTATAAAAGATGGACTTTTACTAGTTAATTAATTCTACATAAATGCCAAATTGATGCATATCATTTCAATTAATTTCTTTGGTTGACTAAGGATTACTCCTAAAATAAATTAGACCGCTAACCCTAATTTGTGCCACCACACGAAACGGGCTAGAGGGTTAATTTTTGCTTTGCATTATATTCGTTGAAGGTAACTCGGGAAAGGATTCCATTGAAAAATATAGTACACTTCATTTTTTTTTTAATCGTGTCATAGTTTATTTGTAATGAAGTCTTTTAATTCTTACTCATTTTTGCGCTCACGTCGCTGACGTTATTTCATCGCCTTCTTATCTCTTAACATTCAAATTAAAGTTTGGGACAATGGAACCTAAGCGAGAAACGAAGCAAATTAAAGTTTGAAATATAATTATCCAAAAATATATTTCTATCCCGAAGTATTTGTATGGTAACTCTTAAGGAAAAATTACGAGTTTAGAATGAATGTATTCAAATTTATTTAATTTCTACCCAAAAGAGTGAGAAATAGTTGCAACTTGCAAGGAAAAACTGGCTTTAAAGCTATGCAAAATATGTTATAACTAGTGGAACTTGAAAATTGGAAAAAAATTATCAAATTTTTTTAAAAAAATTTCAATATGTAAAAAGTAATTCATAATTCTATTGGTCTTTTCTTCTTGTTTTTTTGTTTTTTTCTCAAAGTTTACTACTTTCGAGAAATAAATTATTGTGATATGGAGGGGTCACTTGGTAAGTTGACAATATGTTACAAATGATTAAAATCAAAATAAAATCTTATAATAAATCCCACATGATTTTAATTAGGTAAAAAAGTTAACTTTTCATGGTTTATGAAATTCATATCCAATAATTAAGTCATTGCTTCATGCTTAGCATGCAAAATTTTGTAATTGCATTGATCATCCACCTAGCAACTACCTATTTAACAGATTCAAGAGCCACGATGAACAACTAAATGGATGTTTGATGTAGATTAAAATCAGATTTTAAGTGAATTGTGATATAAGTTTTTTAAATGTGTTGTTGAAAAGATGCAGGACTCATAAAAGATGTGGTTGATATTGATTGTTTGACTTTGACTTCAATTAAAATCGGATTAAAATTCAGCCCAAATAAGCACGTGGACCATGTTCAAATAGGGAGGCGATGTAGCGCCCTCTATAGGTGATGTCCCATTTTTCTAGACTTTCATTTCCTTTGGCCATAGTAGTGTTGGACCTACAAACTCCTTTGAGCTCCATTTAGGCTTCATATTTTCACACACAAAAAACACAGCGGCATCTTAAACTAAGAAAAGCAAGAAGCTAAAGAGATATAATCCATGCTTTGTTCAACTAGAAAAGTAGGTTAAAATTTAAATTAAAGTCAATAATTAATTTTAACCATATATTTAATGAAATCTACAAATTTTCAAACCCGCATTTTATTATCTTTTATCAAAATTTATTAATCTGATTTTTATCTAAATCAAATTGGGGCATAGTAAACACTTTGTCCGCGTGATCATTCTTCATCACCTAACTATTTAATGATATTAGAAAATTACAGAAAAAGAAAATAGAAAGCCCTCGATTTTCAATGAATTAATATTATTCATCTAAAGTTTAAATGATTATCACCCACTGCCACATGCACTGACGATCATAAAGACTCTAGATGAAAATATTACTCTTTGATAAATGTAGCTTTTCTTGAGATTGTTACAGTTGATTGTGTGTGATGTCCCTGATATGTTAGATCATATGAGAGATAAATTTTTGTAGAATGTACATATGAAAAAGTAGACAAAGGGCTTATTATTTGTCTCAAGTCTAAATGATCATTGATCGTGGAGAAAATTTCAATAAAATGATCTTATATGCAAATTGATAGGATTAACCATTTAGGTCATACACCAGATCTCGAATTATTCAAGCTATAACAACTCCACATATGAAGGGATAAGAGAGAAACAAAAGGACATTCGATGCCGATATATCATGATTTGAGCGATTCAAATAAATGTGTCAAGATGAATCCTATTTTTCAATTTATAATATATTTCTCTCTCTTTTAACCACACATTCTCCAATAAAATAATATTACACATAAACAATTATTATTTTCTTATTTTTCATTTACACATTCTTCAAAAAAATATTATTTCAAAAATTATAACATCAAATGATGGGAGGCCAAACGAGGGCTAAATAACTAAATATTATTTTCATAGCCACCATCGAAATATTAAACTCTATTGATGCTAATTAACATTATTTTTCAACAATAAATCATTTCAACTTTTGAGTTATAATAGGGTTAAATACACCAATGGTTATCCGACTTTATATTTAGTGTCACCATAGTCATTCAATTTGATTTTGTTTCACAACCATCCACTTTATATTTTATGTCATCATGACCACTCAATTTGATTTTATTTCACCATAACCATTTAATTTCATATAACGTTTTACTATGGTCATCCAACTTCTTTTAACTCTATTCACTAATTTTTAAATGGTTAAAATGATAACTTTGCAATATATAAAACAAATTTAAAAAAATAAAAACTTATTTTTAAAAACGTTACTTAGAAAAATAAATGGTTAAAATGATAACTTTGCAATATATAAAACAAATTTAAAAAAATAAAAACTTATTTTTAAAAACGTTACTTAGAAGAATATAATAAAATAAAAAAATATTTTAAAATATTGCTTTTAAAAAAAAAAATTATTATATATTTTAAAATATTGCTTTTTAAAAAAAAATTATTATATATATATAATGCAAATGTACAATTTTGTGCTGAAAAAGATTAAAAGAAGTTGTGTGACAATGGTAAAACATTATATGAAATTGGATGGTCATAGAGAAATAAAATAAAATTGAATGGTCGTTGTAATACTAAGTATAAAATTTAATTGTCATGATAAAACAAAATAAAATTAAATAATTATAGTGACACTAAATATATGATCTTGAGTTTTGGAATTCCTTCAAGGGAAGTCAAACCTTGCTACATAAAACTTTACCGTTAAGAAGTAACACGTGGACAGTTTTTTTTTTTACATATGTTTTTTTATGTTTTTCTTCGACATAAAGAGCTTAGAGCTATAATTGGCTTGAAATCTTTATCCAAGAACTGTTCATACTTCATAAGCACCGCAAGTACACGGGACCCTCTTATAATCCCAAAGCCTAAAAAGCAAGAGCAACCAAGAAAAAGCTAACCCGAGAAGATAATATAAGAGAAAATTCAAGAAAAAATAAGGGTTTTCCATGAAATTCAAAACAATGATGCAAACTGATATGCAGCAAGAGGAGGCATGTGAAAGCCAACAGTCACTCACACAATCTGGGCAGATTTCAGAAAACCTGAGTTTGAGTGGTGCTTTAACAAAAGAAGATGAGGAAATGGCTAGATCTGCTCTGTCAACTTTCATGGCTAAGGAAGAGGAGATTCAGAAGAGGAAAATGGAGGTTCAGGAGAGAGTTCTAGCACAGTTGGGTCGTATTGAACAAGAAAATAGGCGTTTGGCCACCATCCGTGAGGTATTTTCGTGGGTTATTTTTACATTTTTAATGGTTTTTTTTTAATTAGGGATCTGTACTTAATTAGGAAGAGGGATTTCAAAACTGAAATTTATTTATAAGAAAAAAAAATGAAGTTCTTATGGGGTTTTCATGAATTATACCGAAATGTTCAATTTTCCATGGTTTATGTTAAAGATATGCAAAGATCTCTGTCATAATTTTCCGATTTTGTGAGATAATTTACATAATAGTACTTTAATTGTGTAATTAATTTCTTTTTGAAGCATAATTTAGATGACATTTGACTTTTTGCAACTTAATATGTCAATTGGCTGTTCTTCACTCACTGTCATTCAAAGATAAGAGGATCAGTTAATAGCTGCGCATCTTGCCGAATCCAGACTCTTATTAAATGAGATTATCAAATATTTATCTATGGTCTGAAGGGATAAAACATGGATTTATTTTTGCCTTATAATTAGCCATTTCAGTTATGTGTTTCATGTCTTCTGATAGTGTGTGTATCTGGATATTTCACTCACGAGAAGAAACATGCCCTGCTTTATGAATATTCCTGTTAAGAGCTATAGCCTAATTATCAGATTGATATTCATAACATAAAAAATAAATGGATGAAAAATTTCTGCATCTAAAGCTAATGGCTTTTCAATTTGTCGCTGGTACTTCCTCGAACCATCGGTAAATTACAATTATCAGGAACTAGAGGCTCTAGCTGATCCAAGGAAGAAGGAAGTTACATTTGTTCAAAAGAAAATTGATGCAGTCAACAAGGAGTTAAAAACCCTTGGACAGACCTGCCAGAAGAAGGTGAAATATGTTGATTGAATTTCTTGAATTCGAGACTTATTATTGATTTTCTGTTGAAGAACTCAGTTGGAGCACTTCACCTTTTTGCTCGAATACAGTTGATATGAACCGCTCAGATTTTGAAAATTCAATGTGTTATAACAGGAGAGAGAGTATAAAGAAGCTCTTGATGCTTTCAATGAAAAGAACAAGGAAAAAGTAGAGCTGGTTGCAAGATTAATGGAGGTAAGTACAAACGTGCTTTTTATTGAACTGTTTTGAGTGAAACTGCTTATAGCTTGAATAGGTAACCCTTTCTCAGAAACATGAGAATCTCTATCCTTTGTTTGAGGTATGAGTTCCCCTAATAGTACTAACATAGGTTTCTCAACTATCAATATACGATAAAGTGATTTCTATTTCCAGAGGGCTTTCGCGTGGCGAGTGGGCTCACCCATGAATGTGTACCAATCTCCTAAGCCAAAGTTTAGTTGTAGTAGCAGTGGAGCTAGAGGTAGAGTGAAGTTGGAGTTGAAGTTGCTCTGGGAGAACAAACTAGGATTAAAGGAAAGTGGCTTTCCTGCCCCACTATTTTCGACTAAGGAAATAGAGTAAGAGGTGTATCTTAACTATAAAGTCCGTCACTAATTGTCGACGATCTGATTAATTATATGGGTTCAATAATCGTTGAAATAGGTGCATTAGTGACCACTGACAATAATTCAATTTTAATCATCAATAGATTGTTGGATCGAATTATAGTTCTATTTTAAGTTTAGAGATGGGTCACTTGTGTTCATATAAATCTCATCGTCAACTGCCTCGCATTGAGGAATGACGGGGATACTTCAATAGAAGCATCTAAAATGGGTAAATGAACTCGATCCAAGTGTACTCTGACACATCTCCATTCTTTTTCATAAGACATTTAATTAACCCTGCTAACTTGTAATAAAATTAATAGCATTTTTCATTAGATTAATCCTTTTCATTTTCTTGTGGGGTGTGTTATTCGTTATTGATCTTTTCATTGTAGAACTTTTTCCTCTAAATTTTTCTTGGATTTAATAACTTTTAGCTATGATTGGATGAGATGTGTATAATCAATGAAGTAATTACATTATGCATCTTTTCAAAGTAACTTTTTATTTTATATCATTTGTTCTGATTTATTTTTTGCTAAAAAGCCATAGAAATTTATATAAAGGTTATGTTCCTATAAAGTATACAAAAGCTATGTGAAGAAGATGAAAATGTCAATATTTGGGCTATCAGCAATTTTTCTCCTCTTACCATAATGTCTATGACGATCAAATTATTTTCTAATGACATATTCTTATTTCGCACTAGGTTGGAGGAGTGGGTAGATCATGTCACTCTACGAGCAGCTGCAGACCGAGTAAGTTGAAATTTATCGTAAATGACTTTTGTAGTCTAAGCCCTATGTTTCTATTTTGCCGTATTTTTCTGTCGCATTTTTTTTAATCATTTGGAAACTTTCAGGAAAATCATATAAAGTAAGGATGTAAGTAAGCCAAGAAAAAACTTGGCTATTAATTTTTTTTATTGATTTCTTATAATTTCAACTATATTAAGCTTGGTTTACAAGCTTTAGTAGCTCTTTGTTCTCTTCTTTACAATTTATCAAGTCGAACTAAATAACTTTGCGAAACCTTAATGTTTTGAGTTGGATTTGATTATTTAAAAAATCAACCTTAAATTAGCTTTCATTGAACCTGTGATCAGCATGCTATATCTTGATTAGTTTTTCATCTCAACCAATGGCAGAAATTTTTCAGGAATGATAGAAACAAAAAAGAAATAGACATGTAGGTTTCCGTGAAGTTTCTAGCATGTTTCTTGAGTATGTGTTGATTCGTTGCAATAATCACACCACAATCTATTTCTCCTATCATCTCCCCTATTAAAAGCATTTAGTCCACTGACAAATGCATTCTCAGGCACGGTAGAAATCTAGGTTAAATTTTTGATGTATTAACTTGTTATCTCCTCATCATAACACTTCTCTTGCTCTCTTCCCTTCTAACATATGCAACACTTTGTGAAGAGAAGGGTGAAATTCTTTGCTAAGCATTATCCTCCTAATTTCATCTAATCCTGAATTGAGTTCTACAAAAAATTCAAATGCCTTTCTTTTCAAGCATCTTATCGAATCAGCACATTTGGTGGCCCACACACTGTCTGGAGTCATAATATTGGCCAGCTCCTTTTATAAGTGAAGGTGCACACAAAAATAAATCAACTACTCACAAATAAGGGTATCAACTTGCTTTCTCTTACAATTTTTTTCAAAAACTCTTATAATTGTTTTCAAAAACAAACCTAAGACTCCTATTGATACTCGTAGTAGGAGCGTTCTATTTAGTATGCATACATGAATTATGGATTAGTACATTCAAAATGTATACATGCATTATGGACTAATACGTTTGATATGTATGATGAATACTATAGACTTGTAATTCAATTTGAAGATTGCTTGTGTTTTAGTCCCAAGTATTTGAGTTTTCCTCATCTGAGTATATCAAAATCTACATCCATATCTCTTTCTTTTCTGATAATAAGAAGAGATATGTCCGGTCAATGTTAGGTTTAATTGAGCTGATGAGTCCTGCCATAACTCTGGAGTTATTGGTTCCATGTCTTAAAACCCAACTCATCCCCAATTTTGGGTGCTTTTATGAAGCCGGTAAGATAATCAAACTTCCCTTTTTTCATGAAGAAACTTCTTCACGTGGATTGTGACCATTGTAGATCATTCTACCCATCTAACTTATGAATTCTGATATGAAGCTATTGGGTTTTATGAACAACTCCGAGAATTAACTCTAAGGTTGTTCATGTTTGTTCTTGGATTCTTCCTTTTACTCTGGGCATCATCACTCAGGATCTTTTGAAGAAAAGTTAGAACTTTAGGATTGGAATGTGCTAAGAAGGCATGAGGAGACCATGAACTTTTTTATATATTGAATGAGAAAAAAACATAACATACGTTAGTGTAACTCAGGGTTAGTTATATTCGTATCTAAAATATGTTACGACTTCTCCTATTTTAAATTGGATACTGAAACGTAAAAGCATAACTAATCATGAGAGGTTTTATCCTAACTAACCTTCGCATAGTACATTTTCTTTCAATGTAAAATTTTCCCTGTATTTAAAAAAGATATACATGTGGAGAAAAAAGAAAATGAATGTATTTGTATTTATGTGAACATTTTTACAATTAAGTTAAATTTGTTAGCATGAGAACTAATTAATATATTCTCAAAAGAATATTCTCATATTTTTTTTATGGGAGTACTTGTGTCATTGTTTAGGCCCCACCAACAAAGATAGTTTGACTTTTCATCTCTGTCAATTATTCATACAACCCCGGATGCTTAAATCTCCCTTTACAAGTTTCTGATGAATTGATATTATCGTGTGCATGCATTTTTAGTTTTTGTTAAAATTGTTTTATTTTTTTGTGATTTGCTAGAACACGATTTAACCTTTTAGCCCTGTATGGATACCTTCATCTTATTGAATACATACATTTAGTCTTGGGCTGAAGGAGATTGTTTAATTTTTTCTGCCCACTTCAATTTAACAAAAAACATATGGTGGTCTTATCATTTCAAAAATTACTCATAGTTAGTATGTGATTATCTTTCAGGTTCGACTTGTATTTTCGGAAGAACCCCTTTGACGATGAATATACAGTTTTTGCTGGTCTAGAAGAGTGAATAAAGTTAATTGCTAACTTCAGAATCGCAGAGGATGAGATGGCTTTTATCCGAGCATTCTTGCCTCCGTCATGTGAGGTATACCGGTGCACTTAATATGTCAATGGTTATATGTTAAGTAAGCAATCAGATATTAGGCAAATGTTCTGGTTTTCATCAAGATTTTGCACTTTGAAAACACAGTATGTAGTTACTAAACAACATACACTTCCACTCTCATTTAATTGCAAACAATCATACCTTATATTAATTAGGATCACTTTGCTGATCTATTGCTCAAAGGGACTTCAAGGTTTCTGTGTGTTTTTTTTAATTAATTTTTATAAGAAAACATGTTTGATCAATTTAAAATTTCATGTTTGATTAACACAAATTGGTTAGTTAACAATTGACTATCACCTACAAAATCAATTTTATTTGCTATCAGAGAACTGCATATGAAACGAGAAAAATGATCATAACCCAATCATTAGTTTCGGTAAAGTAATGACTAAACCGTTTAGATTGATGTTTCATAATTTGTTATCTAAAGTGCCTGAATCAAAAAGTGGATACTAGATAGCTTCGCGGCCTCATTCTATTCTGCTAGCAATAAATATATCCATAACATAGCCATCAAAGCTTCAGGTAGTTCCAGAATTCATGCCCTTGCTTATGCTATTACTATAATCAGACACGATGTTTCCTTTTATTTTCATTGTAACATATGGCATTTCTTATAGAATAGGTTATACTAATATTGTCAATTATTTTTGACTTTAGGACGGCTTCTATGACTACCTTCGAGGAATGGATTGTTCCAATGTGGAGATACATTCCATTTCTGAAGGATACGTTGTATTTCCAAATGTACCCTTAATGAGGGTTGAAGGACCAATAGCTGTGAGTACCTCCGAAATTGTCCTTGATCATAAATCATAAACGTAATTGGATAACATGCTAAAAATATGACTTCGAAGAGCATAATAAAATATGACTTGATTCATATATTTGTTTGGTAAGCATCTTTCCTTATATTTGATAATTGTATCTGTCTTCTTAAGGTGGTTCAACTGCTTGAAACCCCACTTTTAAATCTTATCAATTATGCATCGTTGGTAGCTACAAATGCTGCAAGGCATCGTTTTGTTGCTGGGAAGTCCAAACTTCTTCTTGAATTTGGGCTACGAAGGGCTCAGGTCACATAAGTGGTCTTTTCTGTTTGTTTTACTTTGAAAGACTTATCTTGTTATATATCTTTTGAGTCTCGTTTGTTTCACATTCATGTAGGGACCTGATGGTGGTATAGGGGCATCAAAGTATAGCTACATGGGTGGATTTGATGCTACAAGGTGATTCCCTGTGGAACGTGTAATTTAAACATCATTTTGTTCATTGAATGTTCTTCAACAATTCTTCAAAGGCATTATGTCTCATTGGTTAACCATTTCAACCATTGGTCCACCCAATCGAACCAATGGATCATAGCAATAATTCTTTGTATATCTTTATAGATATGTAACCAGGCACTAACCTACTCATACACGATATCAAAATATTAATGGGTTGTATGATATGTGTAAGTATGTAATTCTTCATTGGTGGATAGAGGTAATGCTTTTTCATCCTCTATATCAAAACTTTGTTTTTCACAGTTAAGTTCTCAGACTGTAGGCCCAACTTTATTGCAAATAGGTTTAGTCTGTATTTGTTGTTTACATACACGTTCTTAGAGTATTTAAAGTTTTACTCAAATGTATAGTGAACTTCCAAATATATCTTTTTGACTTCATTATGTGTGAGTACAAATTCTTGAAGTATATAAATAATTTCTTTACAATGTTGTTATTTTTATAATTTCTTGGGTGGAACGCTCTTAAACTATGTGCATTGAATTCTTTCGGATGAATATGAAATAGCAGATAGTTAATGGATTCAAAATTTCATCCTTATTTTTGAGGTAAACCTGAGCCGGCTAGGTCTCACTGGATTGATGTGTTATCTGATCAAAAAACAAAGTCAAACCTTCAAAGGACCAGTTTAATGGTCTTCTTTGAATCATCCTGACCTTCTGGATTTAATGGTTGCACTTATCCAGTTTCTTCTTTAGTTGGTTTTAGAGTTGATTTTGCAGTTCAATATTTTTAAGAAAGTCCACCCCTACTCTCCCAACCAAAAAGAAAGAGAATATCTTAGCTTCCTGTTAATCAACATGATGCATAAGCTAGACTCATCTATTTTTGTTGTTGTGTGCTAACAGCAATGTTGCTGCTGGGAAATTATTTGGAATCCCACTCCGTGGAACACATTCCCATGCTTTTGTCAGCTCATTTATGGTAGGTATAATTACACACGCACACACATGTATTTATGTACGTGCATTAATTTTTTCCCCCAGAATCAGACCATTCATACCAGTTTCCTCTTAGTAGTAACAAGAGATTTATTGAAGTAGTTTGTAGTAATGTGCATCTTTCTATTCATCAAGTCTTATGAGTGCCTTCTCAATTGAAGCATATTTCTTTTATTATCACTCAGAAAGATAGTTCACTTTTCGAAGAACTTCTGCATACTGCATGTAGAATTGAATATGCAAGTTCTCTGCTGCTATGACAACATTGGCTGGAAGGATATTGTGATTCTCTTTTTCTTTTGGAAGAAGAGAGAAACTCTGGTTTTTTCTGGTAGAAACTGGGAGAAGGTTGAATATGCTTCAGAACTATTTTGAAGTTCTGTGTGCATTTTGTGTGAAGGATAATTATTCTGAATGAAGTTGAGGCACGGTAGATCATTAAGTAATTATTCTACAAGGGTTTGTTATCTGCTTATGATATAGTCCAAGTACTTGATACATTACCTCACTTTTTTATAACAAAAAGCAGAGATAGCAATGTACACTGGCACAGCTTTGGATTGGCATCCAGTGACATGGACTAATTTATGTGCTTGTTTCAAAGCTCTTCTTGATTGTTACGCTTGGATTGGAATTTTAATCGTCCATCTAGATACTCCTTCCCTACTTTAGCACTCACATGCACATAGTTTGAGTTTTTTTTCTTCTAGCATTATTTTTTTTGTGTTCCTTCTTGTATGGTTTATCCATTATCTTAATTAATTCAATGATTCGCAGAGCCCTCATGAGATCACTGATAAATTGCTTCATAGTTCTGATGGTTCAAATGCTTGCGAGGATTTTGTTAGTTTGGCTCAAACATGGTTAAGGAAATTAAAGGTGTTCTCAACCTCAATTTACTTATTTACCTTGTTTTTTAGATTTCACTTGCTCATTATATTAGATTTTCAAATGCATTACTTTTTCTTGCTTCCTTGTGCCTTTTCTACCCTCATATTCTTTATTTATGCAAATCATCATGACTTACTATCCTTGCACTATCAAACTTCAATACTTTAGTACTCAGATTTGATATTTCAACGTGAAATTTTCTAAATATTCAAATTTTGCTAAACCTTTTGTTTGCACATTTGGCAGCTGACAAATCATAATCTAGACATCCTCATAAAATTAAGCACGGCATGTTAAATTTGACACAACTTTTTGTGCAGTGATCCACATTAGTGATTCAATTGTAATCATGTTCAGGGACACTCTTTTTATTAGAAGTCTATTGTAGTATTAGTGGACCTTCGCCATTGGGTGCAACCATCCGTACCTCAATATTGTATGAGTTCTGTGTCCACTTTCATTCAAATTGCATTGGATAACTCAATCCATTTTCTCTTAGAATGTCATGTAAAGGAGCTCCTTCATATATAACTGTATGAGCTCTTTAGTGACAGAAATCTCTTGATGCGTATTGAGCTACTTGTGATGTTATCTTTTAGCCCTTTCTTTGTTACAACGAAGTATGATTTACAGGAAGTTTTTATATCAGTCGAGTTTTGATATATTTATAATGTAAAGAACCTAATTCTGTTTGGTCAAAAGAATAAATAAATAAATAATTGATTCAAGGCTATGATTAATATCAGTTTTGATGTCAAATTTATCAAAACCAATTATTCATGGTAAAAATCCATTTATTGAAAGGATTCAGTTAAATAAAGGACGGGAAAATTATTTCTGCTTGAAAGATATTATTTGCCTCCCATATTTGTTTCCCCTTTTTTCTCCATTCTAAACTGCCCTCGTTTCTTAATGCTCGGGGCAGGCCGCAAAATAGCAAGAAATTTGAATTGCCTCCTCAAAATAATTTCGGTAGAGTTGAGCAATTCCCACCGTAACTCTGCATCGATTTCTCGATTTAGTTTTAGCGTAGAAGTCAATAGTTTGTACCTTGGCAGGGTATAACTTAAAGAGGAAACCAAATGTAGGCCAAAACTCAGTCCATTGTGTACTTTTAACTTTATACAATTACCCAACTGCGAATTCATTTACTGTAGTGAAATGTAATTATATTTCCTGTCTCAAAAAGAATGTCATGAAAATTTGGAGTTTATAAACTTTGATAAGTTCAAAGGACTTGATCTCTGTATAATCTTGGTATACATATGTATGCCCCGTCTCTAAAAGAAATATCTGTTCTTCCTCCTTTTTTTCTTTTGATTTGAAAGAATTGTTGTTCTCTATGAAAATTAAAAGTATTAATGCATTGCTTCTCCTGACATGTCCCTCATTACAGACCTGGTATATGGCGAAGACATGGCAAATGGATAAAGTAACCATGATAATTGCATCTTTGTGTCTGGGCCGTGTGTGGCAGCAATAACACTCTTGGTTTTCTTAAATAGGGACCTATATATAAAAAATATAATATAATCTCAATAAAGTTGTATTACTTACAGAATATATTTTGTATGTGTAATAGTAGTTGTGCTCAAGTGTGATAAAGTTGAACTTCACGTGATGTACAAAGATTGTTCAGATTTTCTTTGATCTTCTTGATGCACATATATTTAACATATTGGGAACTCTAAATATCCAATGTTGTCTGACTCAACTCTCAAAATCTGTTCAGCGGTCGCATGTATTAGGTGGAATCTTTGGTGAAACCAATCAAAGCGAGTTAGCTGCTTTCACCTCATATGCTCTAGCATTTCCTTCCAACTTTTTGGCCCTTGTAGACACATATGATGTAATTCAAAATTTTGATTTGTTCACTTGACATTGCTGTTCATGCAAATTTCCTCTCTAGCATTGGACACTTCAATTTGTCATTTAGAGCTCCATATTTTTTATTTGGCTATTTCCTTCAATTGCTTATACTACTGGAGCCATGTTCAGATATGGTTCACCTTCTTTCGCATCTTTGCATTATTGCTTTCCAAGAAGTGAATTAATTGTTTTATTGATGTGTGCTATAAAATGGGATTATTATAACTCAGTCGTATTGTCTCACTTATTGATTGAGGAGCCTGATGTAGTCTTTCAATTCCAATGGTTCAATTAGTAGTTAGCATGTCTTAAAAAATCTATAACAACCTTGAAGCTGAGAACTTGAAGACTTTTTAAAGTCATAGTAAGAGTTCCTTCTGGTGTACTGTTTATGTTTTATCTTATGAAAAATTCTCAAAGTTCCTTTATTGTTAGTTATACTTTCATTGAACTACCATTTGTGTTTATTTCCTTTTGACTGTTGTGTCTTGCTTTGCCTTTATATTCTTTCTGTAAAAGAAAATTTAATAACTACTGCTTTGAAATATTGCTAGATAAACAGCTCATATCTTGGTGATATCGACTTCTATATATTGTGAACCTGTGTGAATACTTTGAATTGTTATTGAAATTGCTGCGTTTCATAGGTTTTCTTTTCTAGGCATAATTTAAATTTCACTTCTTGGTAGCTGCTCCAATTCTACTTCATATTGGTTTTATGTTATTGCCTTTAATGTTTCTTTCATTATCAATCATGACAGGTTGTGAGAAGTGGTATTCCTAATTTTTGTGCAGTAGCTCTAGCTCTAAAAGATTTAGGGTATGTCTGGACGACTTGCTCATATGTTGATTTACATGCTGAAAATGATTGTATCCATGTTAGCACGGTGTTTTTACCAAACTACCGATGTATGCTTTAGTATTCACTTTCTTTGTAGGTTCACAATATGGTTGAAATGTGTAAGATCAAACTATTCTGAAAATTTTCTCAATGTTATTTCTCTTTGCAACTTTTAGTGACAGATTGAAGGAGTGGCAAAACGTATTCACATATCAATCGTCAAATTTATGATAATAAGCCTTGGTTTGTTGTTGTTGTATCATTACATTTATATGCACAACGGTGCATTTAAGGGAGAGGCATAGTCTTTTGAGAATTCTCCTCCTTTCTTTCCTTACCCAAAAAATAACCCCCACCCCAAGTCCGAATCAACCACAAACCTACCCGGTCTTTGTGTGAATATCAATGTCATTAGGGTCTTATCTGGGTTTAATTCTTCTGCTTAATTCTGTGATTTGGTTGTTTGAAACATCTCGGAGTGGTTAGATCTTTTTCAGTTCTCAATATTAAAGCTTGTATATTTGTTTCACGTGAAGTTACTTTTTCCGTATGCTCACAAATCAAACAGTTATGTGGCGGTTTCCAAGCACCTGGATTCAACGTTACCCCAGACCCCCAAAACACCCCAAGGACTATTGGACTTCTGTGTTTATTTTTTAATATACCTTTTTGAAATGTTCTCGTGCAGGTATAAAGCTGTAGGCATTAGATTAGACTCTGGTGATCTTGCCTATCTGTCATGTGAGGTCCGGAAATTCTTTCAGGCTATTGAGAAGGAATTTGGAGTGCCTGATTTTGGAAATACAAGCATTACAGCTAGTAATGACCTTAATGAAGAAACATTAGATGCTTTAAACAAACAGGTAAAGGAATTGCATTAGTACTCCCCCGTTATAACTTTTCACATCCTTGGGGCAAGTGCAAATTATGAAACTTCGAAATTTCAACATCGTCTATGTTCAGCTGACTATATGCATACTTTTAATCTTATTTTTATCTGAACCAAGCAGGGGTTAAATCCACTTGGTGTGTACGCTTTTTTTGTTTTCCTATATTTTTTGGGATTTGAGTGGTGGCAAAGTTTGACCATGGACACGTACTTGGCTTCTTACAACAATTTATATATCATTTTTAAAATGTAATTGGGCTATGCGTCATTTCAGTCTAGTTCACTTTGTCTCGTTTTTAGCATTGAGGTATTCCCTTCGATTGCATTTTTGGAACTAATAATCAGGTGGTGCTTTTAGTGATTTAACTAATTATTTAAAAAAATATATAAATAGATCATATCATTTCACATGCATAATCACTTAAGAGTTGCCCAACATGCCCATTTAGCAGTTGTGGAAGACTTTAATTAAGCTCTGGAATGTAATTTTTTTTACCTATTTATCCAGTTTAGATGAAAAAGAACCACCATGCAACAATAATAAAGTGAAATAGATTCTCTAGTTCTATGGTCTATGAGTAGCTTGCATTTTTTTTACCATCAGTTAGTTTTCTTCATGATGCTAAAAATGGACAAGAACTCAAAAGTTATTCTAACCTTCAAAAAATACAGCTGAACGAGCTTTTTCACATGTATCAACTCCCTGCCTTCTTAGATCTTCTGAACATTGCATTACAAAAATATATTTTCTTCTCTTTCCATTTCACCATTCTGCACTAAATCCACAATCCCTTCCCCGATCACCCTACTTTGTGGGGGAATGGGAGTGAAGGAGAGAGGGGTTTCATTTCAATTTTTCCATTCCCAATTTCCTACCTAAATATTTGCAGGTCATGGCTTTTATATTTTGCAGTTGCCGACTTCTATTTATTTGGGGTGCAGGGTCATGAAGTTGATGCATTTGGAATTGGAACTCACTTAGTTACATGCTATGCTCAACCTGCTCTAGGTGTTGTTTTTAAGTTAGTGGAAATAAACAATCAGCCTCGCATAAAACTTTCTGAAGATGTTACCAAGGTTTGATCATTCCATGTAATATCTCTAAATTGCATGTTAGTTCTATAGTGAAAGTCCATTATCCTTTCTTTTCAGGTCTCTATTCCATGCAAAAAACGATGTTACAGATTATATGGGAAGGAAGGTTATTCCCTTGTAGACATAATCAGTGGCGGACCCAGCCTCGAAGCTCAGCCCGGGCGGACCGTAGACATTGATCAGTCAACGTCGACACTCAGCGATCGTAAAAGAGAGTTCGATTATTAATATTTAATTATATAATATTAAAAATTATTCAATATATATGTAAATGTTAAACGTGTATATATATATATAATCACCAAATTGTCGTTCAACCAATCGTCTCTCATTTTGTTGCACAAGTCACTCTTGATTAGATTCATAGCAGATAATACTCTTTCAATTCAACAAAAGGGGGAAAAGTGAACTCCAACTAATGAAAAATTACAATTTGATAAATATTCCCATAAGATTGACTCGATGTGGGTTAAGCCATACAAGGCTGATTTATCTTCCTCTCATTATTCTACTACTCATATCCCCTAGTGTTTCTTCTCTATGGATTTCTCTATATACCTCAAACTCAAAAAAAACATTTTCCACCTTCACTCAACTATAAAATTGTTTCACAAAAGTTTTTAAATTATGAGTTGCTGA
>CAIGRE010250909.1:0-10825 GCA_903798275.1 Fraxinus angustifolia subsp. syriaca | reverse complement strand
ACACTCAGATAGTTATCCATATAGAATCTTCTAGCGGATTTCCAATATTTTGTTCTATAACAAAACATTCACGTGTTAATCCAAGTATCACCACACTTTAGCTTGTAATATCAACCACTTACTTCACAAGTAAGAAATGTCACGCGTGATGGTCTATCCATAATAACGATATTCGTATCTCGTCATTACATATGACCACAGAAGATTTAAGATTCGATCATATGTAATTTGTACCTCGCAATCACAACTCTTTGTGATTAATAAATTACAAAGACTTGAATCTACATGTTCTATTATTTAATTTATTAGAATATTAATTCAATTAAATAATAGATCTTGCCATAAATATGCATCAATTATGTATTAAAAGTATTTATGTCCAAAGTTGATTGGACGTAGGGCATAACACTTACATGTGACACATGAAAACACAAGCTGAATCTATAATCCAATCCTCGTCAATATCAGAGTCGCCATAAAAAATAGCCAAGACATCTCCATTTCACAAATAGTCCTCTGCGACATTGGCTTCACTTGAAGTATTTGATTGCATTCCCTTCTAATTGGCACCCAACTTATCTTTATTTAGCAACTTGTTACAATCATTTTTATATGTATTTTCTTCTTGCAATAAAAACAAACTTGACTATCGAAATTAGAATTCGACCTGCCCCTTCCATGACCACCATGAACAACAATGTCTTCCATGACGAATGTGTCTTCCAAACTTTATGATTATAGTACGTTTTTAATGTGTTTGCTAGTATTTTTTTAAAGATATAGTGAGGTGGTGTAAAAGGGATGTTGAAGTTTACAAACAAGCCAAAATCAATAAAAATAAGTAGTAAAATAGTGCATAAGCGCCTACTGGGAGCGCCCAAGCGCCGGAAAAGAGAAACAAATACAGTAATCAAGTGCGCAAGTGCTGTGTTGACCCAGAAAGCAGAATTTGTTTGCAGAGATGCAGCGCCTAAGCGCTACTTCCTAGTGCTTAGGCGTTGCGCTACAAATTTTAGGGTTATACTATTTTGGGCCGCAAAAGGAGAAAAACTCTAAATTTGGAAAGAACGTGTAAGGGAGTATAAATAAAAGAAATGAGAACATTTTAAGGGTTCCACACATTGAGAAAAAAAAATATAGAATGAGAGATCAATGGCCAAAATTCAAAGGAGGAAATCATAAAGGAATTCAAGTTTGAAGCATTAATTGGAAGATGAAGAAGATCTTGGTGCAAGATAAAATTCTTTTCTACACCTTTATTCAAAGAATCCAGTTATGTATTCAAAGAAAGTTTCTTTTGTTTATTTTTACATTATGAGTAACTAATTTTCATATTAGGGCAAATAATGTAGTCGACTTGTGATCATTTATTCTTCTATTCAAGATTTTGTATACATACATATGTTGGTTTTACTATGAGTTTAATGCATTGAATTAATTTATCAATAATTTGATAATTATGTTAGTCTCTTATGAATCAATGTGTGAGTTTGAACTTTAGACCATAGAGTAAAATTTGATAAATTAGTATAAGGTGTAGAGATACATATATTAATTATTGTGGTCATAATATGAATTCTTAAGACTAGTGTTTCGTTTAACTTTCACATAGAGATATGAAATTGAATTAGTTAAACAAGCTAAATGAGAATTCGAGAGGGGTAAATTGAATACAATAGAGGAATTCAACATTAGGTTATGAATCTTGAATTAAAAATTAAGGTGATTAATAGATAAAATTGTGCCATGATATTTATCCCATATTTGAATCTTCAATCAACCGTTGTTGGCAAAATTTTGATATTTTCAAGTAGTTAAAAGTAGTTAGAAATAAAATAATTACAACTATCATAATTCTTACTTGTTTTTATCAAATAGGAGTTAAAATATTAGATTAAGTCCTGAAGTATATCCATCTTGAAAACGATATCCGGACTTAAATGTCCATTATACTACTTATTACGATATCGTACACTCGAGATATTAAAACTACAACAAATTTTTGGCGCCGTTGCTAGAGACTATTTGCTTTTGGTCTTAGTTTATTTTATTTTTAAATGTTATTTGATTTTTTTATTTTCTTTTATTTACAAAAAAAGTGTTCGTTGTATGCTCTGTATCCAAGGCGACAATCTTGAACCATTTGACTCGGAAATAGAACGTACTTCAGACAAAAATGCAAGAAACACAAACAAAAACAGCAACATCAAAAGGCGGATGATCAGAACATTTCAGTTCAAATTCAGCCAATAGGACAAGTTGTGGCCAGGGCAGCTGCACCACCAAATCAGCCACATGGGCCAAGGGAAATAAATGATCCGACAATCAAAATATTCCTATTCTTATTCAACCAATTGGATAAGTGGCCGCAAGAGTAGCGGCGCCACCGGATCAGCAACAGGAGTGGGGAAAATAAATGAAGGAGACTAGCTAGTTTCAATGTTCTTGATGCCCATAGCCGCGCATGTGCACTCCTATATTGTGTATCCAGATTTCGGGGTAAATACTTTTCAGATAAGGGCAGAGTGGATTAATTTGATGAGTGATACTCTTCCATTCTACGGGCTACCTCATGAAAATCGGAACACACATATCTCCAGATTTTTTAGAATTGTCAAAACTTCTATACTCCGAGGATTAATGAAGACGCTATTAAGTTGCGATTATTTTCATATACATTAAGAGATGTTGTATTGGAGTGGTTAGACACCGAACCTCATGAAAGCATTACTACATGGGAAAAATTGACCAGAAAATTCTGCAACAAATTCTTCCCACCAGTAAAAGTAGCTAAAATCAGATTGAAAATTCAAACTTTGCAACGGAAAGATGGAGAGAGCTATCACAAGGCATGGAAAAGATTCAAAAATCTAATGTAAAAGTGTCCAAATCATATAATCACAATAGATAATAAAGTGCAGTACTTCTATACCGGACTCTCACCACTGTTAAAATCTCAGGTGAATTCCTATACTGGTGGATCAATCAAAGGAAAATCGGTACAACAAACCATGAATTTATTTTAGTTAATTGCCACTACACATTCAATGTTTTCATTAGAAAGAGTGTTACCACCGAGAGCATCTGAGATGTATAAATTAGATAGCACAACATCTACCAACACGCATATAGCAGCTTTGACAATACAGTTAGAGCTATTGGTAAAATCACAAACGAGAGGAATACATGCAGCAATGGGTGGTCCATTGCGTAAAAACTGTGGAGCTAACCATTTTGAAAGAAAATTGTATGTCTATGGGATTTCCCGAAGAACAAGTCAACTTTATTCAGAATGACTCTCTTAATTTTAACCCATATTTATAAGTATATAACCCACGATGGAGACAGTGCCCGAACTTCAGATGGTCAGATAATCAGCAAGGATATGGTTTAAATAATGCCCAGTAGGAGAAAAAATAAAGTTTGGGATAGATGTTCAATCATTATATGCAGAAGATAAAAAGGTGTTTACAAATTGACATAACTTTTTCAGAATCAGTAGGCATCAATCAAGAAGTTTCCTACAAAGGACATTGCCATGTAATACAATGATAAATCCAAAGGAGCAAGTACAAGCTATTACAACTAGAAGCGGAGTACAATTGCCAGATATACATGTGGAAAGGCCAGATAGAAAACACAAAGATATAAAAGTTGAAGAGGCTCGTGAAGAGGAAAAAGCTATACCAGTTGAAAAAGGAGGGGGGACAGATAAAAGAAAAATCTACAGTAAGAGCACCAAGTGCTATCAAAGTTTATGTGATGGCAATTCTGTTTCCTTAACAGTTGCAGAAAAAGAAGTTAGACAAACAATTTGACAAATTTGTGGAGGTTTTTTAAAAATTTCACATAAACATCCATTTTACAGATGCAATAGCACAAATGCGCAGTTATAAAAAGTTTCTTAAAGAAATCCTGCCCAATAAGATGAAACTGAAAGAAGATGAGACCGTCTGCCTGAACAAGGAATGAAGTGCAATTCTCTTAAAAAAGTTACCTCCTAAGCTAAAGGACTCAGTGAGTTTTACTATACTGTGCATCATTGGTTTTAATTATTTTGAGCATTCTTTATGTGATTTAGGTACTAGTGTTAACTTAATGCCACTCTTTGTTTATAGGTCTCCTGGATTGGGAGAATTAAATCTACAACAATCTCATTGCAATTGGTTGATAGGTTTATCAAAAGACCAAAGAAAATTATTGAAGACGTGCTAGTCAAAGTTAATAAGTTCATCTTTCCGGTAGATTTCATTATCTTGGACATGGAAGAGAATTCAAAGATTCCTCTAAGTTTGGGAAGACCTTTCTTGTCTATCGGGAGAGCACTTATTGATGTATATGACGAAAAAATGATTCTTCAAGCGGATAATGAACAGGTCATATTCAATGTGTTCAAGNGATTCTTCAAGCGGATAATGAACAGGTCATATTCAATGTGTTCAAGGCAATGAAACACCCATTAACTTCAGATACTTATTGCCAAGTGGACGTTCTTGATGACTTGTAGCCGATACATTTGATGCAGAACTTTCAGCAATTCTATGTAAGGCAGATAGTGCATAATAGTACGCAAGAAATGCAAAGAGAACAGAATGTACTGTACATTTGCAACCAATTGGAAAGAGACGTTGGTAATATGAGTCTCTTGGTTCCAATCCCACACCACTCGTGCCTTTAGTGGAGAGGGCTCTAACTCTTGAGTTAAAACATATACCATTCTATTTCCATTATGCATATTTGGGAGAATCTACAATACTTCACTTGATCAATGCAAATGACATAATAGAGGGGAAAGAATAAGTTATTAGAGATACTCTAGAAGTACAATACTGCAATTGGATAAACCATAGCTCATATTTGTGGAATCGGTCATACTCTTTGTATGCACAACATCTTAATGTAGGAAGAGTCTAAGTCCTCCGTGAAAGGTCAGCTCAGATTACATCCAACATTGAAAGAAGTAGTGAGAAAAGAAGTGCTGAAATTATTCGATGCATGAATTATCTACCCTATTTCAGATAGTTTTTAGGTGAGTCCAGCACATGTGCTGCCTAAGAAGGGTAGAAATACAGTAGAGAAGAACGAGAACAATGAGTTGATACCAACATGGTTAGTAATGGGATGGAGAGTGTATATAGATCATAGGAAGCTAAATAATGCCACTACAAAAGATAACTTCCCATTGCCCTTCATTGATCAGATGTTGTAAAGGTTAGCAGGTTAATCTTATTACTGTTTTCTAGACAGATATTCAGGGCACAATCAGATAACCATTGCTCTAGAAGGCTAGGAGAAAACAAATTTTACATGTCCCTACGATACTTTTACCTCTAGAAGAATGCATTTTGGTATTTGCAACGTATCTACGACCTTTCAGCAATGCATGATGGTCATATTCTCTGACATAGTGGAAAAGTACATCGAGGTATTCATGGATGACTTTTCAATATTTGGAGATTCATTTAATGATTGCTTGGAATGTTTATTACTTGTATTACGAAGGTATGAAGAGAAGAATCAGGTGCTCAATTGGGAAAAGTGCCACTTTATGATGAGATGAGATATTGCTAGGTTATTGGATTTCTTCATAGGGTATTGAGGTCGACAAAACAAAGATATAGGTTATTGAAAAATTGCAACCACCTACCTTAGTCAAAAGGATTAGAAGCTTTTTGGGGCATACTGGGTCTTACAGATGATTTATGTAGGACTTCTCAAAAATTACAAAACCTCTGTACAATCTACTGGAGAAGGATGTGTCATTTATCTTTTTTGATGAGTGTTTAAATGCCTTTAGCACTTTGAAGGAAAAGTTAACCCATGAACTTGTTATAGTTGCACCATATTGGGAACTACCTTTATAGCTCATGTATAATGCCAGTGATTTCGCAGTGGGAGCAGTGCTAGGTCAACAAAAGGAAAATGTCTTGCATGTCATCTACTATGCAGCAAAACTTTGATAGATGCTCATATCAACTACACAACGACTGAAAAGGAAATGCTGGCAGTGGTGTTTGCCTTTGACAAATTCCATTCTTATCTAATTAGTTCAAAGGTGATAGTTTATACAGACCACACAACTTTGAGTATTTATTCGAGAAGAAAGATGCTAAACCTAGGTTGATTTGGTGTGTTCTGTTACAACAAGAGCGTGACATTGAAATTCATGATAAGAAGAGTACAGAAAACTCGGTAATGGATCACTTATTGAGGCTAGAGTAGTTGAATGAGTTAGATGATGTGGATATCAATGAAATTTTTCCTGATGAACAATTATTATAGTTGGAAAAGGCTCCTTGGTATGCAAATATTATTAACTACTTAGCGAGTAGGTATGTGGATCGAGATTTCACCTATCAGCAAAAGAAGAAACTTCTCTATAAAGTAAAATTGTATTATTGGGAGAATCTAAAATTGTATTATTGGAAGAGATGCAGACCAGATTATCAGGAGATGTGTGCCAGATGATGAGATGAAACCAATCCTTTCAAGGGGTTCATGCGTCAACTTATGGAAGACACTTTGGCCTAACTAAAACAACAGCGAATGTGCTTCAAAACGGTTTCTTTTTGCTAACATCATTTAAGGACTACCACAGTTTCTGCAGATCTTGTGATAAGTGTTAAAGAACAGGTAACATATCGGCCCGTCATGAGATGCCACTAAGCAACTTTTGGAGGTGGAACTATTTGATGTATGGGGAATGGATTTTATGGGACCCTTTTCGTCGTCCTATAATAATCAATATATCCTAGTGGCAATGGACTACGTCTCTAAATGGGTAGAAGTCGAAGCATTGCCCACCAATCATGCAATGGTTGTGGTATATTTTATAAGAAACATATTTCAAACTGCTATGGATCACCAAGAGCCATTATAAGTTACAGTTGAACTCACTTCCGCAACCGGTAATTCCAGGCGGTGCATCATCAATATGGGGTACAACATCACATCGCCATACCCTATTACCCTCAGACAAGTGGATTAGTTGAAACTTCTAACAGATGGTTGAATAGAATTCTAGAACTCACGGTGAATGTATCTCGAAAAGATTGGTCCAAAAAATTGGACATTGCATTGTGGGCCTTTCGCACCGCTTACAAGATGCCAATTGGAATGTCTCCATAACAAATAGTATTCAGAAAAGCTTGCCACCTACTAGTTAAGTTTGAGCATAGAGCATACTAAGCATTGAAGAAGTTGAACATGGACTTAGAAAATACTAGAGAAATAAGAATACTTCAACTTTACGAATTGGAAGAATTTAGAAGGGAAGCTTATGAAAATGCATTCATCTAAAAGAAAAGACGAAGTAGTGGCTAGACAAGAATATTCAACAACTAATTTTCGGAGTGGGGGATCAAGTACTCTTGTACAATTTCAGACTCAAACTATTCCCGTGAAAATTGAAGTTAAGATGGTCTGGACCTTTCATTATATCCCAAGTGTTTCCCTACGGTACAGTTGAATTAGATCACCCAATAAAGGAAAATCTCAAGGTTAATGGACAACGCATCAAACAATACATAGAGGATTTTTCCATACCTAAAGAAAGCTTTGAACTAGTTGTTCAAGAATAATCGAAGCACATAGTTCAGCCTTTTGACCGTAAAGAAGCACTTTTTGGAAGACAATCCAAGCCCTATCATTCTCTTATTATAGAGATATAATTTTAATTTTTTTTAGGCAAGTATATTTTCAAGTACCCGACGCCCAGGCGTTGTAATAAAAAAGGTATCTTATAACCTAGCCCCTACATTTACATTCACTCTTACCCACTTCCAATTCTCCTTCCCTCATAGCACTCTCTCAAGTTTTTATTCTTCTCTTCTTCTTTTTGTCCAAGCCCCCGTCTTCTTCACGATTGCACCAAGAGCGGACACACACACACTGCACTTTTCCATTTCCACAAAAGTATCAAGTTAAAATAGTTGCAAGGGATAAAAGTGTATTGTTCGTTAACAAGTAATAAAATGAACTTTGAGTCCGAGTATCGTCCCAAGAAGATGGATTAGTTTAAATTTTACTATCATGACCTTAACCGAAACAAAAATAAAATAAGTTATTTATTACGATGACCTTTTAACAAAAATAATAATGCGGATGCAATTATGAGTGATGGACTAAACGAAATGCAATTTATTTTAGATGTACGTCGAAATTTTCTTATGAATAATTATTGCACTAGGATCACGAATCCCTATATAATATTCATTTTAAACTTAGTTTTACACTTTGACAATACAATTGAAATATTGACGAATCAATGCTCATAAATTATTTAACAGTCTCTCGAGTAAAGTCAAATATATTCTCATATATTATCCGACTATATCTCTATGACAGATGTGAAAGTACAAGAATGCATGCGTTTTTTCACATAGGGTATATCGGTATATTTCTATCATCTATTAGACCATATGATGATTTATATCACGTTGAACCTATTTTCCTTCTTTTAAATGGATGAAATAAGTCACCACACTTACACAAGTATGTGCACAATAATTATGGAGAAAATAAGATCATATAAACAATTCAATATCGAAAACGTGTTTTTGATGTCAATAATGTAAAACTAAGAAATAAAAATCATATTACATAGTTTATCGTTCACTGGTACAAAATTAACCTAGCCTAGCGTGATGGAAAGAAGAAAATCAGAAAAACAATTAAGAAACGACATTACCAATTGAATTCTTGACTTTAATTTTCGTTTCGTGGTGTTGTTCTTCGCATTATTTCTCTTTTTCTCCTCTCAAAACCCTTATGCACATGTTTTTTAGGTCAAAAGAAGGTCTCCCCCCGTGTTCTGGTTGAGTTTTGTATATATATGATGTCTAAAATCTTTTTACTAAAGTAGAGTTTCAGTTGCAAAAGAAATCAAAATTTCGCCAAAAGTTTGTACTATGCGGTCGCATAGTACATTTATAAGCGGTCGCATAGAAGGAGGACCTGCCATCAATTTTGACCATGGAATGCACTATGCGGTCGCATCAAATTAGACCTATGCGGCTGCATAGGTATACGTTTTTCCTAAGGACATTCTTCAGTATTTTGCTCATATATTTTTCTCATGATATTCGATTGAGGTGATTTAAAATGCGTTAGAAAGATAACTCAAAGAGTTACAAATCTTTTAGAAATATAAGTTTTGCAATTCGAACATTTTCTATGCCAAAAATTGGTCTCAAACTGAGACTGAAAAATTCGAAATATAACTTTTTCGGTTAGAAGTTGATATGTATAGTACTTGGACTATATTTCACACATTTGACTTCTTTCCTCATCCAATTGACGCTTAACAATCTTAAATCTTCATCGTGAAGTTCGATGTAACTTTTCAATAATTGCATTTCAATCCCTGGACTTTGTATTTGATACAATTGAGCAATTTTCCTATATCTTTACCTCTTTTCTCCAATTCTTCATCAGACATTGATTTCTACCTACAAAATGAAATTTAACATAAGTTAGGTAGTATTTTATCTAAAGAATAATAAAATATCACCATTTAGTACCTCGAATAAGTGTAGGAAACAGAATTGAAGACAATTGAAACCACTCACCACTTCCTATAAATCAAACAATGGACAGGCAATCAAAAGGTCTCCAAATCCTTGGAGGTGACATTTGACATCATCTCATGCGTCCATTACTTAGTAAAAACGTGGTTCCATAAGCTGCAACTTCAGTTGAAGAATGCGAATTTAATCAATTAAAATAATAACCATTTGTAACAATTCTCAACGATAAGAATTCTAGAAATTTATCTTTTAAGTAGCTAGCCAAATATCATAAGCAAAATGCACTATAAATTCTGGAACTCTTCCCCAATGGGAATGCAATTTCTACTATACATTCCAGCTCTAATAAATGTATCCAAGTGGCTTCTGAAGCTAAATCTCTCTCTCTCCCCCCTTTTCTCTCTCTCTCGGGTAGCATACAAGATAGCATATTCTCTGATGCTGAGTGACAATATATATGCCAACAGGTGGAAAATTATTTAAATTACACAATTCCTCCTGGCTGGTAAATTATTCTATTCATTCAAGACCAGAAATCCCACCACTGATAACTAGTTGTTGGTGGGTTTAGAATATCTTCAGAATCAAGACTGCCCCAATCTTCAGGAGATGTTAATGAACTATCTGCAGCTTCCACCATCTTCAAAAGCTCAACTTCTTCATCCAATCTGTTGAAATAATCTGCTGCAGATCTCGTGCTGTTTTCATCATCCGAAAAAACATGTTTTCCTGATAGGTTTGGCTTCAGTTCTACTGCTTCAAATTCATTTTTGATGTTATTTCCATTGGCAATATCTGATTCTCCATCATGGCTGCTGCTGCTGTTTCCAGCCTTTTCTTGAATATCCTTCAGCTTCTGTAACTGTTCAAGATCACTTTGTCAAAAACCATGTTGATTATTAAAAATGCATTTTCCTATGCGGGTATGAATAATGCAATCTATCTAGAATGCGGATGGTAAGCAGTCTAAGGGCCTGCTTGGGAGCTTTTGTTTCACCGGTTTTGACCAATTTTGGGTAGCACTATTTAGGAGGGACAATGAAAATCTATGTTTGCTAGGTCTTTTTTTGGGCATAGATTTTGGAAAGTTTTAAAATCACCTAAAATCGATGCAGTGTAATTTTGACCATTTTGCTTAAGAATTAAGCTATTTGTACATTCTTATTGACATCTTTCTTATATGTCAAAAATTTGGTTAGTGATGTGAAAGGGTATTGTAAAAATCAATGGAATCAATGGATATGATGTACTCTATATCAAATGATGTCAAACTAATGTAAAAATTAATGTACATGTAG
>CAIGRE010250907.1:0-16927 GCA_903798275.1 Fraxinus angustifolia subsp. syriaca | reverse complement strand
GTCAATTTGGTATCAAAGCGAGGCGATCGGGACGGTTTTTTCTAGCTTCGGGTTTCGTGCACAAAAAGAGATTGTGAAATTTTTGTAAAGCTTGCTTGATTACGAAAAGGTAAATTAAGTCATGATGAACGACTTACAAGTATCAGACAGAGTAAAGAAGCTCAATAATTAAAACTACACCACGTGGCAAACTTGGTTGGAGTCGTATCTCCAAAAACAAGACTTGTGTGAAGTAGTTGGTGGAAGTGACGTGATGCCACTAGAGGGGGTCGGAAATGGAGAATTAAAGCAAGTAATGTCATGTTCATTATAGAGACAACAATTGAGCAAGAATTATTGGAGCATATAAGAGACAAGACTACATCAAAGAAAGTATGAGACGCTCTAGCCACACTATTTTCAAAGAAAATGACTTGAGGTTGAATTACTGGAAAATGAGCAACTCTCAATCCCTCAAGGAGAACAAACGATAAGTCAATAGTTTAATAAACTTAAATCTCTTTATCGTGAAATTTCAGAATTAAAAGTTTCAAGTAAAATTTCAGAGTCTATAATGAAAATAATAATTATTCATGGTCTAAGACCTGAATTTAGAGGATGCATAGCTGGCATACAAGGTTGGATAGAGCAACCTTCATCGGCCAATCTAAAAAAATTGTTGACCGACCAAGAAGCGTTAACTAAACAAATGTTAGTGGCCTCAATAAAGAAAGAAGTGGAAGAAACATTATTTAGTTATAAAAGAAGAGGTCAATGTCGTCAACAAAATAATAAAGAATTAAAATAAGGTAAATATAAAGGACAAATTGAAGGGAGCTATTAGATAAGGGGAGCTCAACAAGATTGCAACAAGAGAGGTCGGAGATATCAACTATCTAATGACTCGTGCTTTGTATGCGAAAACGAGGTCATTATGCTAGAAATTGTTGGTTTAAAAAGGAACCAACAGAAGGGAATATAACAACTTCCAACAAGGAAGAAAATTATAATAGTGAAGAAGAATGTGATGTTGAAGCATCCACAACAACAATTGAGCAAGCTCGAGAATAGAAAATCAATTCAACTTTAAAAAATGAATTAACATTAGTTGTGGTCCTTCCTGAACAATTGGATTGCGGAGATGACTGGATCGATGACTCGGGAGAGGATATCGTGGTTCATGAAGAGTCTTCTTGGTGGACTCCGCAGAAGGAAGAGTTAACAAACTTCGAAAAGGTGCTTGAAGAAGCATATTCTTTGTAGACACCGTAGAGAGATTTAAAGGAAATAGAATACAAATTGCAAGAAGAAATTATAGAAGCCCAACAATGAAGCCCTAAGGAATCTAAATATCTTCGAGTGTTATGGATAAAGAAGAACTTGTAAGAGCGACACAAAATTCTTGGCAAAATGACATGGACCAAAAAACTCAATCGGAGGATCGACAGAGTCAACAAGATATTGAGGTGCGTACAAATTTACAACCACAAATAAGGAAATTGAATAGACATGAGAAATTGAGCATCAAAATCGATGAAGATGAAAGCACGAAAGAGCCAAACATATTTAAAGTAGTAGATGTATTGAATAAATGATCATACAATTTGTTGGTCGAGTTTCAAGCAAAGCTGGACGAGACTAAAAAGAAAGAGTCAAAATGAAAAGTTAGTGCTAAAGGGGAGAATTGAAGATCATCACCGACTTTAAGGAAATTTCCAGAACTTTGTGGCTACTTCTGCTATTTTAATTTGGTTGTTGCTGTTGGAATCATCTACAATTGGCACCAAGGTGGAGAAGGTCCTAGACAATCTAGTATATTATTTCCACCACCAATTGCAAGAATAATCTAGAATTATCAAAGACCATTTTCATCGCCATGCTAGAAGCTTCAACCACCGATTTTGCATGTGTATTGTTATGTTAATTATGTCCAAAATATCTGATACCAATTGTTAGGAATTCAAGGATCATGTATCGCTCAATACCACTTGATATGAAACCAAACATCGGATTGAGATGTTGAAGTTATATAACATAATAATGAAATATTTGATCACAAACAAAAGAATAAAAGAAGACAATAAAATATGGTAGAAGATTTTTATTAACTCGTAAACAATAATAGAGAAATAAAAATTGATTTTAAAAGCTAGTAATCATGTTTCTCACGTTATGAAATTGTATAGAAGAGCCTAATTTATAAGGAACATGTAGGGGACGTTCAGACTCTTCTAGTAAAGTTGTTGATGAATTAAAATGCCAAAAAATGAGTCCAAAACAAAGAAGGAAATTTTTTTTTTAAAAAAAAATCGGAACAGATGCCCAAAAATCATTTTTTTTGTTCCAAGTTGTTTTCTCCATCCAGTACTCTTCTTCAAGTCCAATACCAATTTCCAACTTTCAATGTACTTCCAAAATAAAACTTCAACTTGATGAGACTCCAATGGCATTCCAAACTGAATTATTCTTGACGTGCATTTCAATTAAGATTCTTCGATTGCTTCAACAAGAAATTTGGATAATACTAATTTCCAACTCTCAGTGTACTTCCAAAATAGAACTTCAACTTGACGTGAAACTACAATATCATTCCAAATTAAATTCTTTTTGACGTGTATTTCAATTAGAATTCTTCGATTCCTTCAACAAGAAATCCGGGTCATACCAAATCCTAAAGTATATATATGTATGTTTACTGTGTGTGAATGAGTGTGAAGTAAGAAGTGTAGAGTGAGCGAGAAAGAGAAGTGAGGAAGTCAGAAAATAAGAAAGATAATGGAGAGAGAGTGGAGTTATATGCTGTGATTAATTAATTGTGAAAGGAGTGTTTTTATATTGTAAAAGAAATTTTTGTTAATAAAAATTATTTATTTTGTGTTCCAAACTCAACAAATTCGTTCAGGTTTTTACATATCAGGGCTTGTACGTTAATCCGATCCTGTCTGCTGCCGTGGCTGGTGGATGGACAAGTCCGTGCTGCCGCGGCGTGATACCATTCCTTCTCCGACGTGTACCATTTCGATCTTTTGTTAACATTATTTGATAGAACTAACGAGAAAGGGATATAACACAGTCCACAGAGCAGAATATAATTCTGTTAAAACGGAGTAACTGGTTTTCTCCAACAGGTCCTGGGCAGCTAGATATTTTTGCTGGCCAAAGCAATGGCCTACCTCAATGAATGCATGAATTGCAGTGCAGTAGCGGAATGTAGTTTTGGCTGAAGTTATTGAATTAATATATATATTTTGGTGTAAAAGAAAAAAAAAAAGATTTGTTTATGGAAGAGAGTAGTAGTTAGAATCAATATCATTGACGCAATAGCTCACCTCATCATTTTGTGTCATTGCACACGGAAAACGTCATTTTAATTTTTAGTCAACTTCCTTTGCGTATCCTCCCTCCTCTCTTAAATGCTAGAATCTAGATTCAAACTCTATGAGATTTGGGTCTATGCAGAAACTTGATTTTAAATGGAACCAAAGATGGGATTCGTTGTTCTGTATTTAACTGCCTTCTAATGCAGGATATTTATATTTATATTCTTCGCCATATCGAGGGATTTCACATGATATTTTTACTCCTGCATAAACTGATGGTAATAAAAGGTAGTAATAGTAATACTTCGATATCTTTATTCTACACACTTAATTTTAGATATTGACTCCCCAAGCTGTATGATGCTCTGTAATAAAAAATAGTTCAGATCCAGAGTCATCAAATTGTGCTTCTTTAAGTTATTACTTCAGGCTGAAGCATAAAGAAATGTGGCTGAGCTAGCCATCAATAGTCAAACAGTTATAGTATTATATATTCCAATATTATATGCTTCTACTATGGAAGAGGCTTCTTTAAGCTATGAAATTTACAGTTTTGCTAGAATTTCAATGATGTTGAATTTACATTTATTAAACTGGAAAGTCAACTAACTCAGTAAATGTAACTTGTATGTTCGGAAAATCATCGCTATTAATCTCAATCTCAACGCGTCCCCCCTCCCTGTTGGCTACTTCCTTGGGAAGGATCTCTCGTCAATCTGGACTATATTTTGCAACAAAACTTCGTATGTAGTCATACCAATGCCTCTTTATATTGGATTATTGGCATATCTCACATTTTTTTTTTCTCAATCCTGCTCACCCATAGATGCTCTATACCATCAGTTCACCAGTCAAAATCTTAATTTTTTTAATTTTTTGGGATAAGAATGATGTATTGCCTTACCTCATCAAGTTTCGTAGTCCGAAGACCCAGCAAATGTGAAAGAAAATGTGCATGACTAGAAGTTCTCTAAATTCAATGTTTCTGTGTGTGTCTGTGTATATATATATATGCCAGATCTGAAGCTTAAATATATAGTCCATACCATCATGGCTCAATTAGTTGGTGCAGATGAAATAGAATCATTCAGAATAGAGCTATCAGAGATAGGAAGAAGCTTAAGATCATCATTTCGGCGTCACACTGCAAGTTTTCAAAGCAATTCAGCAACAAGTTTTGGAGACAATGTTGATCCTGACGATGAATCTGTCTTACAATGGTCTGCTATCGATAGACTGCCAACATTTGAACGGTTAAGAACATCTTTGTTTGATGAAAATGAAGTTGATGGTAAAGGAAGACGAGTGGTTGATGTTACTAAGCTTGGGGCTCCAGAAAGGCACATGTTCATTGAGAAGCTCATTAAACACATTGAACACGACAACCTTCGCCTGCTGCAGAAAATCAGAAAGAGAATAGACAGGCAAACACCATTCTCATTTGTACATGAACCACCATAAACTGCTAAAATGTCTTTTTTTGTCCTGGAATTTTTAAATTCTTTAGCTGTTTTATTTTGTTGTGAATACTATATATTGTATATATTACGGCTGCACGTTTCCTAATCTCATTGGATTGGGGTTTCGATTTGATTTTTGCAGAGCTGGAGTAAAATTGTCTTCAGTTGAAGTCAGATACAACAATTTGTCCATAGAAGCAGAGTGTGAGGTTGTTTATGGAAAGCCCCTCCCAACTCTTTGGAATTCTCTTAAAAGCACACTCTCGGTATGTATTTGTATTTTATTGGAAGTATCTTTAGTTAATCAACTATTTGTTCTATAAACCTTTCTTTTTATTATGCATCGAGGATTTAAATAGGGACGAGTTAATTATGGTCCGAACAACCGAAGGTACTGGCAATCAAATTTGTCCTTGCGATGTGCTAATGTCGTTTCCATTACAGTTTGATGACCTTGGATAAATCTATCCTTTATTCACTTGGGCCTGATTAAGCTAATCTGAACTGCATGAATATATAGACTGTTATTCACTCCTCAGATCTACATGTATTTATGTGACTCCATTTGTATATCTGTACGGAAATTCATTTGAATATCCCTTTGTCAACAAGTATTACATTTTCGTGTTTGTGGAACGCTGTTTTTCAGGGAAGTAATTACTCATCTTCCAGAAAATATAGAAGGAAAGACATTTGATATTTGATACTCATCTTATTTCTCTCGTTGTATGAGATGAAAAAAAATAATCATTTGGGTACAGATTTGAACCATCCTCCTAGTTATTTTTGCGTGCACTGAATCAATCCTCCATTTCATTTAACAGGACCTTGCCAGGCTTCCAGGTTTACCAACACAACAAGATGCGAAGATCAGCATCATTAATGATGTCAGTGGTATCATTAAGCCAGGAAGGTATAGTGCTTAAGCTTTCAATTAACATATATTAGTACAGATAGAGTTGCTTCAACTACTTTGAGTTCGCAATTTACGTTATACAACACTGCATTTTTGTTATTTTTCTCTAGCTGTCTGTAATGGCATATCTCCATCCATACAAAATGCATTTTCCTTTTAGTAGTTCTCTACTTAAACGTCAGGTTTGAAAACAGAAAATGGTGTTCTATTGGTGCCCATCGTTTAATCAAATTTAGCTTGTTGAATTTGACTTTCAAATACTGGATTGAAGAGAGTTTTTGTTGCAGAATGACTCTGCTACTTGGTCCTCCTGGGTGCGGAAAGACCACATTATTGAAAGCTCTCTCCGGAAATTTGAACAAATCACTAAAGGTCTCTCTCTCTCTCTCTCTCTCTCTCTCTCTATGTTAATGGATAAGCCCCTTTTGGTGGCCTTACTTTACTTCAATTTATTTCTCATGCTCATTTTTAACCACAAATTCACGCAATAAACAATTCTACTTTTTAACCACACATTCTTCAAAAATACTATTCAAAACATAGTTTTTTATGTTTAAAAACCACCAAACAGGGGCTAAATCAAATAATTATAGATGTGTTTAAAATAGTTTTCCTTAGCAAATATGCATAATTGACAACACAAAAAAATTATTGAAAATCTATCCTGATTGAGTAGCTTAATATAGTTATCTTGTGGCTTTGTTATTCTTATATACTAGAAGCAACCAGTTTTCTGTTACAACATGAAGTAATCCATTTGTACTTTCCTCATTGTTATTATATTATGTTGAAAGTTCCATAATCGGAGTATCTATAATCAACCACAATCACTACAACTTTTGTTTGTTTAATACCTAATCCAATGAAGGACACATTAGTGAGAGTTGTTAACAGTCTTAATGAAATGTATACTTCATCTGGAATTGCCATTATAACAAAAGAAGGGTGTCTGTCTTTCCTTCCACAGGTTACTGGTGAGATTTCATACAATGGTTATAAATTGGAAGAGTTCGTGGCACAGAAAACTTCAGCTTATATAAGTCAATATGATCTACATATCCCTGAAATGACTGTCAGGGAAACTCTTGATTTCTCCTCACGCTGTCAGGGTATTGGAAGCAGAGCAGGTGTGTCGCGCAATATATAAATACTTAATGACACTCAAACTATTTGCATAACGATAATCGATATGATTTCATGTTGTTTTCCTCAAGAAATTTTGACTGAGCTTACTAGAAGGGAGAAAGAAGCAAAAATTGTTCCAGATCCCGATGTAGATACATATATGAAGGTATTTATTTACTGATATTTTGCCTTTCATTTTCATGTAGTGGTGAAGCTAGCGTATTTACTGTGAAAGTGAACTTGCTTTACCCTTGAATGATTCTCCAAGATATCTTGATTGAGTGCTTTGTTAATTTAGTGAAGTTCAGTCCTTATGGTATGATATGTATAAAGACATGAATATATTTCTCTGCTGCTAGGACTAGAAAATCCAGTTGAGATACAAAAAAGCCAACAAAATTACGAAAAAGAAAATCCCTTGCAACTGGAGCTTGAAGTCGCCTTAATTACACCTTTACCTATCATTTTTCTTTTGAAATTATGAAAAATATAAATTAGTTCCCCATCTATGTTAGAAACTTGCTAACTGTCCCTTCTGGTCTGAAAGTAGGCAGTTAATCTCATAGCTATTCAATGCACATCTACACATACTTGAGTCTATTTGACTTGGCTAAAATTCATTTGAGGGGAAGAATCTCTCCACAATTCACCAATGATCTTCACTGAGTTGTAATCTTTAATATTGTAGAGTGCTAATGCAACATTATTTGTGCAGGCAATTGCTGTTGAAGGACAAAAGACAACTCTTCAAACAGACTACTTATTAAAAGTATTCTCTGATTAGATGTAGCGTTGAATTTAATCTTGATGTCTTCTGCTCGAACATGTGTTGATAACTTTTCCTACTACTCCCACAAATTTCAGATTCTCGGTCTCAATATCTGTGCCGACACACTCGTTGGAGATGCCATGAGGAGAGGTATCTCTGGTGGTCAGAAGAAAAGACTGACGGCAGGTATTTTGATGCCAATATTTTTTATCTTTGGTTGACAATGCTCCTCTTGTAATTTCTGATACACAAAAGAGGCTCAAAATAACGTTCACTACCACCACCATCTGAACTTAAAAATAATTTTTCAAAATGCATATATATTGAGAAGTTGGTAAGGATGGATTATGCAGGTGAGATGATTGTTGGACCGACGAAAGCATTATTTTTGGATGAAATTTCAAATGGATTGGACAGCTCAACCACGTATCAGATTGTTGCTTGTCTTCAACAACTGGCACACATTGCAGACGCTACTGTACTTGTGTCCCTTCTCCAGCCTGCACCAGAAACTTTTGACCTCTTTGACGACATCATCTTAATGTCAGAGGGGAAAATTGTATATCATGGGCCTCGATGTGATGTTTTAGAATTTTTTAAGGATCGTGGATTTAGTTGTCCAGAAAGGAAAGGAGTAGCTGATTTTCTGCAAGAGGCAAGTACATCATGTCACTATCAATATTATTCAGTTTTTTGTTTATCAAGCAAAAATAATCACATGTTGAATGGTTTGCAGGTTATCTCCAGAAAAGATCAGGAACAATACTGGTGTAAAACTGAGCGAACTTACAGTTTCAAATCTGTAGATATGTTGTCAATGAAATATAAGGAATCTTCTTATGGAAAGAAGCTTGACGAAGAGCTTTCTGTGCCATTTGAGAAGTTCAAGAGCGAAAAAAATGCCATTAGTTTTAATGTGTATTCTCTTCCTAAATGGGATCTCTTTAAAGCCTGTATGTCCAGAGAAATTCTTCTCATGAAAAGGAATTCTTTCATTTATATATTCAAAGCTGTTCAGGTTAGCGAACTAATTTTCTCAGCTCCTCAAATTAATTTATGCATCACTGGATATATAAATTCTAACTTACATATCTTTAATAATCATTGTTATGAAATCTCGAGTGTATATTGGTTTGCAGCTTGTCATTATTGCATCTATAACTATGACCGTATTCTTGCGGACTCGGATGGGTGTTGATCTTGTCCATGCCAACTATTACTTGGGATCTCTATTTTATGCTCTCATCATTCTTCTTGTTGATGGATTCCCAGAGCTTACTATGACTGTTTCAAGGCTAGAAGTTTTCTACAAGCAGAGAGATTTTTACTTCTATCCAGCCTGGGCATATGCCATACCAGCCACCATTCTCAAGATTCCTCTCTCGTTGTTGGAAGCTCTGGTCTGGACATCTCTTACTTATTACACTATTGGGTATAGCCCAGAGGCAGGGAGGTTAGTGACATGTGACAATATTCCAACTTTCTACTATATACTCCATGCGATTTGGCAGTTTCAATCAACTACTCATCGAGATAACAAAACAATCATATGATAATGATGAATCAAATTATAACCAAATGTCATTATTTTCCAGGTTTTTTCGCCAAATGATATTATTATTTGCTGTGCACTTGACCTCAACATCTATGTTTCGTTTCTTGGCAAGTATGTGCCGGTCAGTGGTTGCATCTACAACAGCCGGTAGTTTATCACTATTATTTCTGTTACTCTTTGGAGGCTTTCTGATCCCAAAAAGTGAGCCAGCTAAATATCCTTATCTAATTTATTTTCGTCGTACAACTAATCATAGTATACATCTCACTCCTGAATAATGGGGAAAAAGGACAAGAAATTTCAAGCTATAGTGTTTCTTGCAGCATCCATGCCAAGTTGGTTAAAATGGGCATTTTGGGTTTCTCCACTATCATATGGCGAGATAGGTCTTGCGGTGAATGAGTTTCTGGCTCCAAGATGGCAAAAAGTGAGTGCATTATTGTATCAGTTGATCTAAATGCTAAGTTCTTAAATAGGGTCACGTTTGTATCATTTAAATATTTTCTTCAATATGCCCCCCACATGTATGCGGACATGTTTTTACCCCATCAAAGCCTAAAACGTGAACAATTTCATTTCAATGGATGGTAGTCAGACTTGAACTCGGGGCTTGAGGACATTATTATGCTATGATGTCGTGTTAAATCACTTGATATAAAAGTTTAAGTTGTTAGATAGGATCACATGTACATCATTTAAATAATGTCTTGAACATTTGTAAAACCACAAGTTGTTTGCTCCTCTTCATTTGACCAACATTATCTCCTTTTAAGACAAGAACTAAGTTTTGTTAATGTCTATAGACGTATAGTTATTAACTTAATTTTAAGAGTTTTGATTTTTGGAAGAATACTTAATCAATTACACAGGAGTTAAGCTTCCGTCTTTTTAGGTTATTTTTTCACTCAACTGTGCAATTTATCAATATTGTCTATATATAATCTTTAAAATCAGTCACCAATGTAATAATTTAGCAAAATTCTAATTATCCTACCGTGAATTCCAACTGTCATCTACATCCACTCCTCTTTCAGAGAAAAACAATCTTCCTTTTAACTTAGTCATTATATATCTCTATTTTCTGTAACTGTCCTGAGACATTTCAAGAAGCATACATGATGGTCACTAACTGACTCAATTTTGACTGGCATTTTTGAAAGATGGCATGGAATCAATTATTGTTGCAGCCATCTACCATCTTTTAAGGGTTTTGTATTTGTTTCAAAAAAATCAATAGAAGATCGATAATCATATGCTCATAAATTTTTTTGAATGCAGGAGCTCTCTGGTGAGACCACAGTAGGACGAGAAACACTTGAAAGCCGTGGGTTAAGCTTTGGTGGACATCTTTTTTGGGTATCACTTGGTGCATTGTTTGGGTTTACGATACTGTTCAACATTGGGTTTACCTTGTCCTTGAGTTTCTTAAAACGTAAGAACGTCTTCATTATATAGAGCATATATAAATGATGTACATAATTTATTCACGTTCCAAAATGCTTCCAGCTTCTGGTTCTCGTGCAATTATTTCAAGCGAGAAACTCTCACAGCTTCAAGGAAGAGAAGAATATGTTAGCGAAGCCAATGCAGAACAGTCCAAAAATTCCCCTAGCACCAGTACAAAATCTCGTAAAGGTTGGATTTTTTCTCCTGTTGCTTGGAAATATTTTACTATTGATTCAAGAATTCTATTATATGCCTTTGTTGTCGTAATTGTTACTTGCTGACTGTAGTTAAAGGAAGTTATGTCTTACGTTGCAGACAGAATGGTTTTACCTTTTGAACCCCAAACCATAGTGTTTCAAGATGTGCAATACTATGTTGAAACCCCAATGGTAACTACATAAATCAATCAAAATAGAATTTATTTTGGTTTACTTAATAGCCACTGCGATTTACGTGTACTTTCGTTCCATCTGTTCATTTCAGGAAATGAAGGAGCGAGGTTTCACTCAGAAAAAGCTGCGACTTCTTTGTGACATCACTGGTTCATTTAGACCTGGTGTTCTTACAGCACTTATGGGTGTCAGTGGAGCTGGGAAAACAACTCTTCTCGATGTTCTTGCTGGTAGAAAAACTAGTGGCACAGTGGAAGGAGAAATAAAAATTGGAGGGTATCCAAAAGTTCAAAGAACATTTGCTAGGATTTCGGGTTACTGTGAGCAAACAGACATACATTCTCCTCAAATTACTGTTGAAGAATCGCTCATCTTTTCTGCATGGCTGCGTCTTCATCCCCAGATTGATTCGAAGACAAAATATGTATATGCCATTAGATGTTATATTCAATATTCTATCTGGTTTTGCTTCCATTACCTATTAGTATACTTATTTAATTCTTTCTGGCCAACCATAGGACTTTGTGAGAGAAGTCCTTGAAACGATTGAGCTTGATGGAATTAAAGATGCCTTAGTGGGCATGCCTGGTGTTAGCGGTCTGTCAACTGAGCAACGCAAGCGGCTCACAATAGCTGTGGAACTTGTTGCCAACCCCTCCATTATCTTTATGGATGAACCTACAACTGGACTGGATGCTAGAGCAGCTGCAATTGTTATGCGGGCAGTAAAAAATGTAGCAAATACTGGGAGGACAATTGCTTGCACCATTCACCAACCGAGCATCGATATATTTGAAGCATTTGATGAGGTAACTGACTTTAAGTGCCCTGCACATTGAGAGAAATTTTTGGATATTACAGAAAAATGCTTTTATGAAAAAAACTGATCTTTAATTATCTTTAATTACAGTGTACAAGAAAAACCCAGTATATGAATACTCTTCTACTAACTGTGGGAATACTATTTGCACAAGCTATTCAAGTCCATCTTCATTTCCCATTTTACATTCTTCAACATGCATAACATATTTTACACTTCAAACCCCAATCCACTTTCTATAGGCTAATAATTTTCAATATATAGAGCACAAGCAATAACATTCTCTCTTGACTGAGATAAGCGAATAAAAACTTTCACTAATGATTTGAAAAATAAAGCCTATTTTAGTATGGGTCAAGTACAATATGCTGCCTTTACCATTGGAGTGTTCAGATTGATATTCCTGTGCGTTGAATTTTTTAGAAATTTTACATATATTCCTCCACCTGATTTTAGTTAAAAATTAACAAATCTCTCAAATAATTCTATACAAATGTGATCAATAGGATTGTCACGTATTCATATAATATATCACTAATGTTACCTTAATATCTACAGTTAGTTCTCTTGAAAGTTGGAGGACACATGATCTACTGTGGGCCTTTAGGCCAGCATTCCTGTGAAGTAATTCGATATTTTGAGGTGAGTTTCCAAAGCATGCAGTGGAACATCTCCATAGGAAGTTTAATTTTTTTTTTTTTAGATTAGCTGACTTAAAGTAAAATTGTATGCCTCTTCCTTCGACAGTAGAGATCTTGTTTGTCTCTTACCATTTCACTGTGTAACAGAGCATCTCAGGTGTGCCGAAAATTAGAGATAACTTCAATCCAGCTACATGGATGTTAGAAGTCACTTCCACTTCTTCAGAAGCTGAACTTGGGCTAGACTTTGCCCAGATTTATAAGCAATCTGCATTGTATGGGTAAGTCCACAAAGAGCTTTTATGTTGCTATTAGTTTTGAACAAATTATCTGTGACAGTTGATGCTAGGTAGTTTGCTAATCAACAGTTCTCATAACTAGTTTTTGGGATCATTCTCATGTTTGATGAGCTCAGGGAACTGTGTATTTGATTCTAATTGACATATTGCTTAGGCTGCAAAAAGGATAGAGAGAACATAAAGCCACTGTTCACTGATTCCAAGAAAATGCATTTCATTTGGACAAGTTGGATAACTATGGCAAAAAGAAAACAATATTGAGATAGATTGTAGGAAGAAGCATTTTCTTGCTTTTCTCGAGAAATCACATTTGACTCTTTTTTTAAAAAAAAAAGGTAAGGACATTTTATATGTGACAATATCTTTTCAATTTTCCATAAAAAAATTATAGACATTTGACCTTTCCGTAGTTGACCCTGAAGGAAATTCATTTAGGAAGAAAAGCCTACAGCATACCTACCAATTACTATTATTTTTCCTAGGCGATATTACATCTATTGTTCAAACAGTTGATAACATACGTAGATGTTTCACAGTAATTGAATGAATTCAATTTGATCCGAAACTTCAGTTTGAGATCATTAGACACTACATTTTCTACTTTCTCTGAATAATTTGAAGTGGTGGCTTGTTTTGGTATTATTAAGTGATGGTGATGCTTCAGGTATTGATTTGCCCATACTCTTTTATATCAACTTTTAAGCGCAAGATATGTATGCTATGCATGAATTATTCTTCTATTATGTTGCTCGTAGGGATAATAAAGAGCTTGTAAGAAAGCTGAGCACCCCACCTCCTGGTTCACAAGATTTGCATTTCCCAACCCACTATTCACAAAATGGTTGGGGACAATTCAAATCCTGCCTTTGGAAGCAGCATTGGTCTTACTGGAGAAGTCCTTCGTATAACTTAATGCGCTCAATTCATATGCTATTTGCATCCTTGCTTTATGGAGTCCTATTCTGGGATCAAGGGAGACAAATGTAAGTAGAAATATTGCATAAAACTCGATAGCATGATTAATCATCTTGTCTGAAAATTAAACTTTTGAATATATATCTATCTCCCAGTGGTGAATAATATTTTGTCCTTTTTTGTTCTGTATTGTTCTCTCTCTCTCGGTTTTGGAGGGTGTTCAAAGTGTCAATTGGTCTCAATGATCCCTTTCAATAGGGTTTCGTCTCATTATATAGAAAGAATGAAATGCTATACAAGGTAAGTATTTACAACCTAATTCTCATTCCAAAATTAGACAAATCAAATCCCTAAATCATCTCCGTAACATCACCCCTCAAATTGATGCTGGTAGATCAAGAAGCATCAATTTGTCAACCAAGAATTGATGCCGATGTCGAGAAAGAGCTTTAGTGAAGATGTCTGCAGTTTGATGTTAGTGGAAATGCGAGGAAGAGTAATCACATGTATGTCAAAGGATTCACGTATGGAATGACAATCAACTTCGATATGTTTTGTACGCTCATGAAAGACAAGATTAGCGGCAATCCGAATAGCGCTGGTATTATCAGCATGAAGAGGAGTAGAATGAAGCTGAGGAAAACCAAGTTCACCCAATAAACCACGAAGCCATGTGATCTCAGAGCAGGCCGAAGACATAACACGATATTCAGACTCAGTGGAAGACTTGGAAACTCTGTCTTGCTTCTTACTTTTCCAAGAAATGAGTGCATTGCCCAAAAACATGCACCAGTCTGTAACCGAGCTACGAGTCAGCGTCACTATACCCCACCAACTGTAAGGAAGATTCCTTAGGAAAGAATAACCCGCGTGTAGAGGTCCCTTTTAGATATCGGATAATGCGGCGGACAGCGACTAGGTGAAAGTGTCGAGGTACCTGCATAAATTGACTGACTTGTTGCACNAGGTACCTGCATAAATTGACTGACTTGTTGCACAGCAAAAGAAATGTCAGGACGAGTAATCGTCAAGTAGTTCAAACTCCCAACGAGTTGTCGATATAAGGATGGATCGGATAGAAGCTCGCCTTCCTCCTGACGAAGCTTAAGATTGACCTCCACGGGAGTAAGAACAGAATTACCCAACTGAAGGCCAGCTAATGAAATTACTTCCTCCGTATATTTATGCTGATGCAACAATGTACCAGTCGGAATAAGCTGTACCTCAAGGCCAAGAAAGTATTACAATGGACCAAGATCTTTCATGTGAAAAGAGGTCTGCAGATGTTGTTGTAATTGCTGAATCAACTCAATATCAGAGCCAGTGATCACAATGTCGTCAACATAGACTAGAAGCAATACAATCCCTGCAGAAGTCTTGCGAAGAAACAGAGAGGAATCAAACTGACTCTGAGTAAAGTGAAAAGCTAGCAGAGTAGAGCGAAATTTATCAAACCATGCACGCGGTGCCTGTTTCAGCCCATACAAGGATCTGTGGAGCCGACAAACCTTTGAGGAAGGTGTAGTAAACATGCCAAGAGGTGGGGACATATAGATTTCTTCCTTCAAATCCCCATGTAGAAAAGCATTCTTCACGTCCATCTGTCGGGGGGACCACCCCTGAGACGTTGCGAGTGCCAAAATAGTCCGTACAGTAGTCATTTTAGCAACAGGTGCAAATGTCTCTTCATAATCAATACCATACTCCTGCCGGTTCCCAAGAGCCACGAGACGGGCCTTATATCGGTCCAGTGAGCCATCTGATCGAAACTTGACTGAATATACCCATTTACAACCAAGAGGTTTTACACCTGGTGGACAAGTCACAAGATCCCAAGTGTGATTGTCTTGAAGAGCATGTATTTCTTCTTGCATGGCCTGCTGCCAACATGCTTGGGAAGCTGCCTAAGTATAAGAGCGAGGGACAGAAATAGTGTCAAGAGTGGCAGTAAGGGAGGTATGAGAAAAACCATACTTATCTGGCGGATGTGTAACCCGAGTGGAGCGCCTAGGTATAGGTGGCGTAGGATCAGATGAAGGATCAGTGACTGGAAGAGGCGTTGATGGAGAACGTCTTTGATACACCACACCTGGTCTAAATCACTCAATAGAAGAAGACAAAGAAAAAGACGCATCATCAAAAGCATGTAGAAGAGTAATAGGAGGATCAGAAATAACCTGAGACTGAAAGAAATATTGATTTTCAAAAAAAATCACATTCCAGGAGATTCGGAATTTGTTTGCAAGAGCGTCATAACAAACAAACCCTTTGTGAGTAGGGTTATATCCCATAAAAGCACATGTGACAGCAGCAAGCTTGTGCCGATCAACAGGTGGCAGATGAACAAAGCAAACACACCCAAAAGTATGTAAGGAATGATACTCAGGAGATATGCCAAATAATCGAAGGCATGGAGAATCATAATTTAGAGTGGCAGTAGGCAAACGATTGATCAAGTAAACAACAGTAGATAGTGCTTCGACCCAGAACTTAGAAGGTACAGATGAATCAATCAGTAAGGTACGAACAACATCTAAGAGATGACGATTCTTACGCTCAGCGAGTCCATTTTGTTGAAGAGTATAAGAGGAAGATCGTTGGGAAATGATCCCTTTTTGCTGGAGATAAGTCTGAAAGGAATGAGACATGTATTCCTCTCCTGAGTCAGAGCGTAAGGTTTTGATACAAGTACTGAATTGTGTCTCAACAAACGCGACAAATTTTTGAAAAACAGAGAACACGTCAGCTTTAGAACGAAGAAAATAGATCCAAGTAAATCGACTATAATCACGATAAACGTCACAAAATAACGAAACTGACCATGAGAAATAACAGGACTAACACCCCAAACATCAGTGTGCACTATCTCAAAGCAAGTAGAAGCACGACTACCATGCGCAGGAAAAGGCAATGTTTTACTTTTACCAAGACGACAAGTAGCACAATCAAAAGATACGGGAGATGAAGAAAATGAATCTTTATTGCCCAAAAAACCATGTTTCAAAAAATGAGTCAAGACAACATAATTAGGATGACCTAATTTCCTATGCCATACTTCATTATTATTGGCAGTAGCCGTACAAGCAAAAGAAACAACATGAGGAATAGAAAATTGTAAAGGAAATAGACGGCCTACTTTAGGCCCCTTCGCGATCACTGTCCCTAACACCTGATCTTGCACAAGACAACCACCACGAGAGAAATGAACATCACAGTTATTATCCACCAATTGTCCAACTGAAATTAAATTTGTAGATAAGCCAGGAGAGACAAAAACATTTCGAAATGAA
>CAIGRE010250891.1:0-10582 GCA_903798275.1 Fraxinus angustifolia subsp. syriaca | reverse complement strand
TTGACTTTTTCATTTATTAGGAGATATAAATCAAAATAATCCTATATTAGGAATAAAAAAAACCTTGATTTAAACTAAAGTATAAATGAAGGATAATTGTGACTTTTATCAAGAGAATATACCATGCCACGTGTACCTGTTTTCTAGTTGGGATTTAACTCCCTGGACGTGTAGCACTTCTGATTTTGGACGGAGTTAATTGCCACATATGATTTCCGACATCCACGTAGATATAAATTCAAACGGAAAACATTCAGTGAGTGATGGAGTGCAAAAACTTGAAGTAGAGTGACCAGTGAAAAACATTGTGAAGTTCGATGAGTAAGTTGTGACATATGCCAAAGTTGAGTGGGCATTGAAACATTTAACTCCTATATGGTCCCTGTTGTTGGACAATGCCCCTGATTGGGTATGGAATTCGGAGTCAAAGGATGAAGATGATGGCGTTGATGAAAAGTTACGTGGACGTAGAGAACATATGTCGTAAGGTCGAGAACAAGGTACGGTGTAGTTGGGCAGTCGATGGAACTTGGAAGCTCAAGGAAAATAGAAAGACTGTGATATGGTTTAGTTATTCTAGGAATTGAAAGTTGAATCGATGTAGATTAGTACTAGAAACCGCCAGTGTCAAGTTATTGACTTTCTTAACTTTCAGCCCTTGTGTCCTACATTCCTGGATCTATCCCTGGTTAAAGTGATGTCGCGTCCACTGTGGTGATACGTGTAGTGCGGTGTGGTGTTAAGTTTGCAGGAGATGGAGATGGAAAAAAGATGATTAAATTTTGCACACGTTTGGCGGAAATTCTTAAAAACTCAATCATTATTTTGCACACGTTTGGCGGAAATTCTCAAAAAATTTACACCACTGTTTTATTATTATTATTATTATTATTATTTTCAATTTATTTCTTTTCTATTTTTTGGATTTTTAATATTTTAATTTAGTATAATATAATGACACAATTGTAAAAGAAAATGTTAGGGACGAATCTGTAAATGAAAAAAGTTGAAAACGTTTGTGGCTATTTATGTTTCTTTGTTAATGCCATTTTATCCAAAATTCTGTATTGATTTCCTAAAGTTTCTCCTTTTTCTTGCTATTTATCAATAAATAATTATTCTCCCTCAAAATGACTTGTAATAAAAATCTTCTCAAATGCACTATAGCATCCTCTACTATCATATGCTTTATGCTTGACAAAATGCCCACAAAAACTATTGAGATGATTTATGGCTCATGAATAAGTAAAGAAATTGTTTATTCAAAAGAAGAAGATGAAATAAAGAATTGCATTGTTATTTTGTAATCCAGGTAGAATTTGGGAAATCCATGGGCAATTTATTGTTTATTCATTGGTTGTTTTTTCCTTCTCTTTCTGTGCAAATATTTTCATGTCGACGAGTTCCTTGTTTTTTGACCCAATTCATCACTTCATGTGCATATTCTGATCAAGTTTTTCTTTGATGCATTGTAGGAACAGTTGGAATTTTCTCAGAATCATGTGGAAAATATATACAGTAGAGAGGAAGTGAAGCAAAGGAAATTTTCGTGGCTTCCATTGGTTTCCTGACAAAATGACGAAAGGATTGTGGCCTACGCTGAACTGTTCCTATGAATATGTTAGCCGTAGTATTCACGCTCTACATCTCCAGAACAAACAATCAATTAATGATTACTTAAGTTCTTTATGCAAGCAAAAGCTTTTCATCGAAGCCCTTCGTTCGTTTGATATTTTAGAAAAGAACTCAAATTGCCAAGTTTATCCGAGCACCTATGCTCATTTGATCTCCGCTTGCTCATCTTTGAGATCCACAGAGTATGGTAGAAAAATTCATAAACATATTTTGAAATCCAGCTTTCAGCCTGACGTGATCCTTGCGAACCATATTCTCAATATGTATGGAAAATGTGGGTTGATAAAGGATGCTAGAAAAGTGTTCGATGATATGCCAGAGAGAAATGTGGTGTCTTGGACTTCAATAATTGCTGGATACTCACAGAATGGTCTAGAATTGGAAGAAGCGATAAATTTGTATATTCAAATGCTACGGGCAGGTCTTATGCCGGATCAGTTCACATTTGGAAGTATAATTAGAGCTTGTTCAAGTATGAATGAGGTTGAGTTGGGAAGGCAGTTGCATGCCCATGTAATTAAAATGGAATTTGGTTCCAACCTTGTAGCCCAAAACGCTCTTATTGCAATGCACACAAAGTTTGGTCGAATTAACGAGGCATACATTGTGTTTTCTAACATCAAGTTAAAGGATTTGATTTCATGGAGTTCAATGATTGCTGGGTTTTCACAACTAGGTTATGAGTTAGAAGCATTGACCTGTTTTAAGGAAATGCTATGTAACGGTACATACCATCCAAATGAATTTATATTTGGCAGTGTTTTTAGTGCTTGTGGTTATCTTGGACAGTCCGGATACGGAAGAGAGATGCATGGAGCAAGTATAAAATTTGGTCTCGGAGGAGATGTTTTTTCTGGCTGCTCCCTCACCGATATGTATGGTAAATGTGGTTTGTTATGTTATTCAAAAACTGCCTTTAACCAGATAGAAAATCCCGATGTAGTGTCTTGGAATGCAGTCATTGCAGCCTTTGCATATGGTGGTGATGCGAATGAAGCCATGTTGAATTTTTCTCAGATGAGATATCAGGAGTTGAGACCAGATGATATCACCGTTCGTTCTTTACTTAGTGCTTTCACAGATCCATCAACTCTCTGTCAAGGGAAACAAGTTCACTCGTATATTATGAAGACGGGATTAGATTTGGATGTTCCAGTTTGTAATACGATACTTTCAATGTACTCAAATTGCTCAGACTTTAATGATGCATATAAAATGTTCAACAAGATACAAAGCAAGGCAGATCTAGTCTCTTGGAATGTCATACTTACTGCATGCGTGCATCACAAGGCAGGTGAGGTTTTCTCGGTATTAAAAATGATGCTGCTATCTCATAATAGGCCAGATAATATTACTTTAACTATTGTGCTTGGAGCTTGTGGAAAAATCACCTCTTTAGTGATGGGGGATCAAGTTTATTGCTCTGCCTTGAAAACCGGGTTCACTATTGATGTCTCTGTCATGAATGGATTTATTGACATGTATGTGAAATGTGGATCCCTAGAAAGTGCTAACAAACTCTTTTACTGCATGGAAAATCCTGATGTTTTCTCTTGGAGTTGTTTAATTGTGGGATATGCTCAGTTTGGATATGGAGAAGAAGCTCTAAATCTATTCACGAAAATGAGGAGTTCGGGAGCTAAGCCAAACCAGGTGACATTGGTTGGAGTTTTGACTGCTTGTAGTCATGTTGGACTGGTGGAAGAAGGGTGGCAGTTGTTTAATACCATGGAAGAGGAGCACGGTGTAGTCCCCACAAGAGAGCATTATTCATGTGTTGTTGACTTGCTTGCTCGAGCTGGCCGCATCTATGATGCTGAAGCTTTCATCAATGAAATTCCATTTGAACCTGATATTGTGACGTGGAAAACTCTATTGGCTGCCTGTAAAACTCAAAATAATATTGAAGTTGGAAAACGGGCTGCAGAGAATATTCTGCAGATTGACCCCTCTAATTCTGCTGCTCATGTGATGCTCTGCAACATATACGCTTCAACTGGTAGCTGGAAAGATGTTGCCACAGCGAGGAGCTTGATGAGACAAAATGGCATCAAGAAAGTTCCAGGTCAAAGCTGGATTGAAATCAAGGACAATAGTCATGTTTTCTCAGCAGAAGATGGTTTCCATCCTGAAAGAGGCAGAATATACACAATGCTGGAGGAATTGTGGTTGCAAATGTTGGATGCTGGTTATGTTCCCTTGCGGGGGTAAGGTTTACCGGTGAACCATGTTTTCTCTGAATGATTTTTGATACTTCAATGTCCAAGGGTGAGAATTTAAAAGTAGTGTTATTACTGAATATTCCTTTTTCTGGATATTCTCATCACATTTTTTTTATATCTGATGCGTGTTGGCTATGTCAGAAGATCTCGAACAATTAAAGCGTAGCAGGCTTCTCCATCTTGCAAAGAGGTATCTGTTTCTCATGGTTTTGTTACTCTCTTAACTGTATGTACATATGAAGTTGAATTAAAATTTATGTCCATTCTATTTATTGGGTACCTGAGTGGTGTGGATTTTATATCCCTCATTTCTTATTTTACTTGTTATGCTGTTAGGAGGTGTAAAAGTACTTTTTACCTGAGCAATCAATTTTTTTTTTTCACGTCTTTTTTATTAGTCTGTGTTTACTTCTGGAGTTCTGGTCAGTCTCTCTCATTGGATTTGAAAACCTGTTTGGAGTAATTTGGGTTCGTGCTTATTCCTTTTTTTTTTTTTCCTTTTTTCCCCACTAACATTCAAAAGTTAATATTTATTGATAGCATATATTTAACAAAAGATAAATTTATGCTATTGAATGCATCGTTACAAGCAAAATCACATGCTTTCAACTAGGCATGTATAAAAGCTTAGTTAGCATCAGTGGGTAACTTTTATGTAGTAATTTTTTTCTATTTACTCACACACACACAAAAAGGGATCATCTTTTTTGCATTTTCAAAATTTTATGAACCCATGAACCATTTGGAAGGAAGGAGAAATACCATGTGGTATAGCTCTGTTTTAATTGGTGGAATTTTCCTTAGTCTGTTACAATGATACTGCTTAACTCCAAGTTATGCTTTATTCCTTGTGTTATACTGATTAATGTTACTGCTTAACAGAAATATACAGTAAAGGAAGGGTAGGTCCCACTTTACTTTAATTGGCATTAGCTTATTGAGATGAGTTTTATATTTTGGTGTAATTCATATCCTTGGATGTACATTTTTATGAATAATCAGAGTACACTAACACCATGTATATAATTTCAAACCAATGTATATAATCAGGGCTTGCTAGTTGCTGGCTACCTCCAGTGAAGAATTCATTCCTCTACATCTTGAATGTTGATTTGTTCTCTTTATAATTGGATTCGTCAAATTATCTTCATGCTCTGTTTTCTTTTTCATACACTGTTAAGCAGTGAGAAAAGAAAAGCATTATCAACAACAAATGCCACACCTGTGATTAACGACAGAGGCAGTGGAAGATGAAGAGGTTTGAACCTAAGCTGCTTCTCAGTTCAAGGATTTAAAAAATAATTTAGAAAGCCTTAAGCCATACTTACTCTAAACCCACAACAGAGTCAATAATAGAATGGCCATATAAATAGTTAATGCAGTATAATTTTCTTCTGTATTTTTATTAACAAATGTGCTTATAATACCTACTTGGAACATGCCAAGGGGAATCTATTCAAAATTTTCCTTTCTACATGTGGAAGGCCTCTTCATCAAAGTATTATGGTCTTCATGCATTATAGTATACCTGTATATTTGAAAATGGGCTGTGACTAAGAGTAAGGTTGAAACTAAAATTACAGAGTTGAAAATTTTAGGGGAAACAGCAGTGAAGAAACGTTAATTTTCTTGGAAAAAGCTTGGTGGGGTTTCTGTATTATGAGTCCTACTGGGTTCTAATTATTGCACGAACCATTTGGTAATTAAAACAAGGCAAGTTTCCTTATTTTTGCTTATTTTTTGTCATGCCTCTCAAATCTCAATTCACTTGTTTTTAATGAATTCTTTTGAGTAAAAAATTGCTTTTCATCTGTGAGGCATCTTTTTTTGCCTAATCCATACTTATTTGTGCAGGATACTTACAAATCCTGTTCTCCTGCATCAAGAAATTGCTCCCATTTTTGTATGAGAAAGCTTTGTCGAGTCAAAGTTAATATGGACAGAGAAGTTTGGATGTGAATGTGGTATGCTGAGTTGCAACTACCCCCCTCCAGGTCCAAAAATAATTAGAGCAGCTTTCACATATTTGATCTGTCATTCATGGTTTCTCTTCTTGTCTTGCAGCTTTTGAATTGCATAGAGATATCTTGGCAAATGTTAATCTTCAAGGAAACATCTATGTTAGAGAGAACAATTTCGAAATTGTCTTGATATTAATCAAGATGAATACACTTCCACAGCAACCTCTGCAGCTGGGAAGTGCCTGACGAAGGTGGCTGTCCAAATTTTGTTTGTTAACACAGGCAGTAACAACATGAATGGGGGAAAGAGATAGAGGTATGATATTACTCAATTGCAGGAAACTGGCAACTAATCTGTGTGCCATCAAATTTCCGCATTACCCTTCATGTATTAGCAAAATGAAGCAAATTTTCTTCTGCGACTTGAATGCGTAGGATTGGTAGACAGTGATTAAGGATTTTTGTACATCTCCAATGAACTATGTAAGATTGAAAGCATCTGGTCTGTAGATATTGTTTCATCTGTTATGGAAAAGTAGTGACAAAACCATGGAGTCATAGAAGACAATTAGGTCTCATTTTTGCGCTGCTCTAGTCATGCAAATTGATTGAATGCGTAGGATTGGTAGAAGTGATTTAAGGATTTTTGTACATCTCTCATGAACTATGTAAGATTGAAAGCATCTGGTCAGTAAATGTTGTTTTATCTGTTGTGGGAAGAAGTGGTGACAAAACCATGGAGTCATAGAAGACAATTGAACTAATTCCATCGAGAGCTACTCATTTTTTCTCTGCTCTAGTCATGCAAATTGATTGAATATTCATATTTACAAATAGCTTCAACTGAGAATAATGATCAGCACGGACCTGCTTTTTATTGTAAGATTTTCGCATAAGAAGTTGCATTATTGATCGTGCTTTCAGAAATAAGCAAGTGGAAAATAATTTTAGCATTTTAATCAGTACTCTGACGCACATTTGTCAATATTCATTCTGGAGCTCGATTCAATTAAGTTAAAAGCAAGTCCAAATCACTCCGAAGTAATTTCACTTTTTCTCAAATATAATTTTTTAACTTGAACAAATTACAGACCACCATGAAAAGTGAGGGGGTGGGGGGATGTTAAGGCAGATAGCACAATGATAAGTGCATTTTTTTACACATTTATTTCGGTTCATAAACATAGATATTTGTCGATAAATATGTGGAATATAACTTAATTTGATGTAATGTGTTTGTAGGACAATACTGATGATTGCGGTGGAAATTAGAAGAAAAACGGAAAATGGCTAAAACGAATGAAAATCAAAGTTCGGGGACTAAGATGCAAATAGTCAAAAGATGATCAGATAGAGAAATTGAAGAAGTGAAGATTGTGAGATCAAATTGAGTATGGGGATTGCAAATTGGAGGAAGAAGTGAAAAAAGAGGTCAAGAAACACGAAAAGAAGTTCGAGAACCAAAATGCAAGGATGAGAAAATTCCTTAACACTATGCGGTCGCATAGGGTGATCCAGGGAATTTCAGTGCCCAAGCCATCTCTTCTATGCAGTCGCATAGAAGGAAAATGTGGCAAGATTTTGATTTCCTATTTTAATTAAACTACCTATGGAAACAAGATCGGGACCACGTATTTAACCCTAAAAAATCCCAGAACAAAGGGTTACACAATATTAGAGAGAAAAGAAGCATTGAAGGGGGAGGAAGAAGGCACGAACGAGGATTCACTTCAAGAATCAAGATTTCAAGTTTTAAAGTGAAGAATTGGGTGATGTCTTTTCTAAAACATTTTTGTTGTTCTTTTCTTTTATTCATACTAGACTAGATTTAAGTTGTGCTAAGAGAACGATGATCCTTGTAATGTGAACTTTTAATTCTTTATTTCGTAACTTACATCAAAACATGAATATTATATGTTGAATGATTTATATGCAATTTAATTTCTCCATAATTATATGCATGTGATTGCGTGAGTTTGAGTGATTTATTTCATGCATTCGAAAGAAGAAAAGTAGATTCGATAAGGTATAACTCATCGTATGATAGAAATATACCGCTATGCTCAATGTGAATCTTTAAGAGTTTACAAAATTTCATGCATTCTTGTATATTTGGATTTGTCATAGAAATAGTCAAATGGTGTGCGAGAATATGTTCAATACTATTCAAGAGAGATTATTAAATAGATTAGAAACATTGATTCTTCAACTAATTCGTCGTGTTGTCAAATTGTGAATTAGAATTAAAAATAAACTTGCTTGATGATTCGCGATCTTAGTGCACTTTTCATATATTAATTTCTTCAAACCTTTACACACACACACACACCTTATTTTGCAATTAGTTTGTCTACATTCATATACAATTGCATCAGTAGTATAATTCAGATATTTTCATGTTTCAATCATATTGTTGGAATATTTAATTTCGGTTGAGGTCGAAATAAGTAAAATTAAAGCTAGTTCAATCTCAGCGGGAACGACATTCGGACTCAAAAATCCATTTTATTACTTGAACAATTCGTACACTTGCGGTGATCAAAGTCGAACACATTTTCGGCTCGTCACACGACGAGAGAAATGAACTGCCAATCATTTCTAGCAACTGAAAACTAGCGCTGAGCCAAATTGTGTTGCGATGTAAAAAGAAACAGTTGTTTTTTGAAAGTAATAAAAAGAGTTCAGCACAAATACTTCTCGAATCTTGCATCTAGCCATAGTCTATTCTTCCTCGTCTTCCAGTTTGGTAAAAATTGATTCCCTCTCTGGCCTGTGTTTCCTCCATTTTTTCTTGCGCAAGGACATGATCCATGAGGGTACCTCACAGCCAGAAGCAGTCATGACGTTGGCTACATTTCGTAAGAACGGAACGTCGGCTTCTGTGTATAAAGTTATTGCCTCTCCACTCCTCCCAGCTCTGCCCGACCGACCTGTTTGGAAGTTAAGAAAATTGGGTTTCAGTAACCACCATAAACCGAAGCCAGCCAATCAATGATATTTTGAGGTAAAGAAAATAGGCCGGCAACTTAATATCCAAAATCACACTAGCGAGAAGAACTTCAAGGATAAATTGCATACCAATCCTGTGAATATAAGCAGCTGCAGAATCTGGAAAATCATAATTGATCACACAATTGACACCTTTGAAATCCATGCCACGGGCAATAACATCAGTGGCGATCAAAACCCATGTTTTCCCGGACCGGAAGTTATCAACTGCATTTTCTCTCTGCATTTGATTGAAATGTGTCAGCAGAAATTCATATAGGGTCTCTGTTCAGTACGACTTAAAATCCAATTACAATTGAAAATATAGTCGTTATTGGATCCCATACGTCTAATAAAAGTCAACAATAACGGCTAATTTTTCAATTTTAATCTCTACCGAACACGCCTATAGACGGGTGAAATTCAAATTGACAAGTAGAAGAAATGAAAGTAATGAAATAAGAATTATAACTAAGAAAAAAGGAAACCAGTGTTGTGCATAAAATTTAACAAATTAAGAAATTGTGAATTCCAAAAAGAAAGTGTTCCCTATTTATAGAGAGAGAATTTTGGAACTTCCGAGGTTTATTCAGTAAGAAATTCAACTGGGACTTGAATAAAACAGATAGTCTTGTTCTTTTGAGCAATATTAGGCTTTAATTTAATCTAACTAGTAAAGTGTCCTTATCTAAAAAGTTTGAGGCTCTGAGCAAATTCTGAAACCTAATATTGTCCAAACCTAGCACCACTACAGAATACTAGTTATTACTGATATCTCAAGGCAAATTCCAAATCTACTAGTTTGGGTTCCTGTCGAAGTATTAAGAATAGGCAAGATTACCTGTATTTGGGACAAATCAGCATGTATCACATCAGCTCTTATTTCATCATATTTCAATTCATTGTAGAGTTCCTTAGCTCTCTCCTTGTTTTGGACAAAAAGTAGCACTGGTGGATTCAAACTCTGCAAACAAAAGAAAATATAAAGAGAAAAAACCAGGTATCAATCAAGTATGCAAGAGCAACTCAAGCAATATAACAGATTTATAAGAAGTATAAACTCCCACGATCAATTCACAGAAGAATTGTTACCTCAATATAATGTTCTACAACATAAAGCAGGGACAACACTACAAGTTTTGTATTCGCAGAGATTCACCAATTATTGGTAAAACGTCACCAACAATCAAAGTAAACAAGCAGATTATCACAGAGGAAAATGGCATGTATGAAAAAAATTCATCGTAGGAATCAATCAACTAAAATGAGAGAGAGAAAGAAATCCTCATGATACTTGGTCACAGAATGAAGAACTGCTTATTCAAACAATTTTCTTTGTAATGGATTCCTGCCTTAATTGTTTTCATTGTAGTACGAGCGATGACCACATAAAACAATTTATTGGCAATATTATCACAGGAATTCTTTGTACAAAAAAGTTTCAAAAGCTAGAAGAGGATAGTTCTAAAATGTTTCAATATATGACTATATTTGGGATGAAAGGAATTCATTCAGCATGCTGATAAGAAATATATATACCTCTGCAAAGCTTTGACGAAGAGCAATAAGCTTACCCTCTTCACTTCCTACGAATATCAATTTTTGCTTTATTGATTCAGAAGCAGAATTTCTGTTAAAAAATTGTAGTCATTTGATCAGAGGTGCAAAAAAACATCAATAATATGTAGATTTATAGTCTTTCAATACAAAAGAGAAGAAAAAAAATTGAAAAAAAAAAGAAAAAAAAATTTGATTGATTTTGGAGTTTTGAAATGT
>CAIGRE010250729.1:0-19272 GCA_903798275.1 Fraxinus angustifolia subsp. syriaca | reverse complement strand
GTGACCTGGGTTGTGACTTGTGACCTGTATCGAAGCTGTTGTCAAAAAAAACAGTGTCGGATCGATCATCGGAATAGTCGTCGGAATCGGAAGAGTCACCGGAATGGCCACCGGAATAGTCGCCGGAGCTGAAAGGGTGGTGGATGTAGGGGTGGGTATATATATATATATATTATTCTACCTCACCCACCCCACCCCACCTCACACCAAAAAATTTCCAGAAATTGAAATATGAAAACCACACCCACGGACCCCACTTTCACCCTCACCCTCACCACACCCACCCCCACCATACCCCATAAATTCAAATCTGAAAATCACACCACCCCCAGACCCACTCTTACGACCATGCCGGAGTCGTTCCAACGATTGTTCGGTGTGACTGTCTGTGACTAATTGTGACTGTTTGTGACTAAATTTGAATTCAATGTGACTAACTGTGACAAATTTGTGTTCAGTGTGACTGTTTGTGACTTATTGTGACCAATTTTGTATTCAATGTGATTAACTGTGACCAAATTTGGGTTCAATGTGACTGTTTGTGATCAATTGAATCTTAATTGTGACTATATATGATCAAGTCACAATCGATCACAATTAAAACAAAATTGGTCACAATAAATCACAGTACACACATATTTGATCACAAATGATCACCACATGTACCACCAACGACCAAACCATTAGTGCCTAGACCACCCATGTTACCTCCAACTCATCATACATAGATCACCACCTCCAATTCATCATACATAGATCACCTCCAATTCAAATCATAATTCAAATTATATATTGATTTTGTAGTGTCCACATGAAGTGATTTTATTATTTAAATAATTATGAGGACGTTGAATAACTCAAAACAAACACTGCAATAAAATCTCTCCTCTCCAGCAAGTGTAAATTATGGTTATAAATTTATGAGCAAATTACACAAAATTCATCCTCCACCCACGCTTGATCACACGGTTCAGGTGCAAACTGAACTCTTCATAAAACCTAGTCCAAAATTGCTCTGCCAGGAATTGATTTTTCTGTAAATTATTATCAAAAATTTAATTGAAAATGGAAGAGGCCTTGAGGAGGCTTAATGGCTCCCACCCACAAATGCAGGAACATGACCAACTTCCTCCCACCTCAGCCGTTCCAAAGAGGTGCACTATCGCTACCACCAACAAAAGGTAATTTAAAGACGGTTCAACATCTAGTGGCACTATGAGGTATCGAGGTGTCCGCTGTCGTCCATGGGGCCGTTACACGGCGGAAATAAGGGACCCTTAGTCGAAAGAAAGGCAGTGGTTAGGAACTTCTGACCCGACGCAGGATGCGGTAATGAAGAGAGAAAGGAGATGAGATGAGAGAATCCCCGCCACCACCACCTTCCTCATCGTCTTCTGCCACTATCACAGCCACGACCTCCACTTCCACCATCACAAATAACATCAACACCACACCACACCACATCCGCGGCTCGGATCTTCTTAATCTAGATAATGACGTCCACACCATCGGCTCCGGCGCTGCAAATATTTGGTCTCAAGTGGCCATTTTATCCATGGACGGCGATGGACAAGCGGCTGGTGCTACAAATCGGGCCAGAGAAGAATCAAACATATTATTGTTCACGGGTAGGCATGAGGTAGATTTGACTATAAAGTTGCAAAGATTTGACTGTAAAATGAAAACAATAATCTTCATAAGCAAGTAGAGATTGAGATTGGTAGTCGACATTGCAGATCTCTAGTCACGGGCGACCGTGTTTGCTGTTGTTAGCGGTGGTTGTGGTGGTGCTAATTTTGGCGATTGTTGGTGGTGGTAAGTGGTATGGCATTGCGGTTGCTATGGTGGTGGTGGGTTTGGTGTTTGTGTTGGCGGTGGCGATGGCGTTGGTGGTGGCTGTTCCAGTGGCAGCGGCGATGGTCATATACAGTGGTGGTTGTGATCGATTAATTGGTGGATCTGATCTAAATACGACCGCACACAACCAGCGGCGTTCTGGTTTTGGTGATGGCGTTGTGGTGATGGTGTTTGTGGATCCGATTTGTTGGTTTTTTTAGGCGACTATGGCGATGATTTTCTTGGATCTTGTTGGTGGATGTGGTGGTGGTAGTGGCAGTGATTCGATTTTGGTGTTGTTTGGGCGGCGATTTTGTTGCTTGCGATTTGGTGTTTAGGCAACAATATTGGATAATATTGGCTGTAGTGGTTTTGTTGGTGGTTAGGCATTGATTTTATTGATTTTTGGGCGACGATTTGGTTGATTTTTGGGAGGCGATATGATGTTTGGGCGACACTGTTGGATTTTGGTGCAGTGGTGACGATGGTTTTGTTGGTGGTTGTGGTAACGAGGTGTTGGTGTTGGTGGATTTGAAGTTGAAAATTTGTTGGAGGTGGTCAACGGCGATAATGGTAGGGTCGGGAATTTTTTTAGATTGTAGGATGGGGGTGGTGGTGGTGTTCGGGCAATGGGGTTTCGATTGCCTTGCTGTTGGTAGAGGTGGTGATCACAAGTCTTGGTGGTAGTCACAAATTCGTGGTCGATAATTAACATTCGATCAGTGAAAAAGATAAATTGTGAAAAAAATAATGTGTGACCTAAAAAATTGTTAATTTTTGACCAATAATTTGATAATTTGTGACTGTCTAATAAGATGTGGCTTATAATATTTGTGACCTGTGACCTATATATAAATAGTGATGTTTCAATTTTTGATTTGTGACCTATGAACAAATTATGATCTATAAAAATTTTGTATTGTGATGTTAAAATAATTCGTGATATATACAATTTGTAATTAATGAATAATATGTGACTTATTAAATTTATAAATTTGTGACCGATGAAAAAATTGTGACATATAAAATTTTCGATTTGTGATTGTGAAATAATTTGCGACCTATAAAAAATTTTATTGTGACCGAAAAATAATTTTTGACCAATTAATTTATAATTTGTGACCAAATGATATGGAATTATGACCTTAATATATTTAATTAATTTATTTATAAATAAATTTTGAAAAAAATCTGACATTTGAAATTTTAAACATTATGTTCTTAAATTTAAAATAGGTGAAACTTAAACTCTTATTTATGAATTTTTCCCTATATTTTACATGCACCCCGTCAACCCTGCACCAAGAAAGGCTATCTCACCATACACCTTCGTAGATACATAAATCAAAGTATCACTATCGTATATCTTGATAGATAAATATAATGAAAGGATCTAGAAAAGGAAAAATGAAAGAATAACACTACTTATACATAATAGAGTTGTATATAATGGCTTGCATCCAAGTAAGGTGTCAGGAAGAGAGTCGAAATGTCTTTTTAATCTGATTGAGTTTATTTTGATCCAATCGTATCTCACCACATTGTATGGATGTCAATTACTATGTATATGTAGCACAATCGTAAATGAAAAGCAATAAGAACAAACTATTACACTAACTAGACTTTGATTCAGCTAAAAATTCAATCTTCAGCACAAGGTTTCTTAAGAAACTAATTCCCCATTTTTCCTTTATCCTAGATCCCAATATCCATTAGAATTAATCTAAATGTCCATTCCTAGATGATATTGTTGTTGACATCTATGACATTGATTGTTTAAAGTGTTATTAAAATTAATATATAAAAAACTGTTGACCCGCAAGAATGTCATCCATGATATCAAAATTGATGTGTTTGTATCAAGATTGTATCATTATCCCAAAAATAAATTACAAGACGAGTTGTAGAATAAGTACTACAATGAAACATTCTTAAATTTAAGAGATTACAGCGTTGAATAAAAGAATGAAGAGAGAGTCTTATACAAAATATTGTCAGCAAGGTATCAAATCTATGAACCATCTGATTACTTTAAGAGGCATCTTCGCAAGGCTTACAGACAAATTGGCAATTCCAGCGCAGCATATGCAACATGGGCATACACAACTCACAAAACTCCTGTATATCATCAAAACAATACCATATTGTAATCCAACTCGGGAATTAAATATCATTCCTGAGGTCGAATATGTGCAAAAATTAAAATAAAATGAAAAATTCAAGACTCCTAGACATTGGGTGTTCGAATGCAAATGAAATGCAATAGTTTAAACAACAATCTTGTACAAAATGTGAATGGAAAACAAATCACGTAATGGCATTTAATTGAAAAAGTAAGAAACTAACCCAATAGCCCAAACAACAATGCCTATGAAAGACAAGATCAAGGCAAGAAAAGCAAAAGGAAGACCTATCAAGAAACCCAGCGGCCTGCAATTCTCTGAATCCATTGACTTTCCTATCTATTCCCAGAGAGCTTTTGGGAGGGGGCTTCTATTTTAACCGTTCCCTGTTATGGCGGTTTTTCATTTAGAGGTAAATTGTGGTCAGCGTCCTAAATTTTTACTCCTTTCGCATTTTTATCCTCAACATTTGACATTACTTAGGGTTTGTTGGAGTCCCCTTTTTTGGGAACATAGATTTTGTCATTGTGATTTGCTGAAGAATGTATGGTTAAAATGTATGAATAAATTTTTAAATGTACGCATAAAATTATTTTATTGAGAGTGTGTGATTGAAAATTAGTCCAAGAGAAAATGTATTTTAAAATAATGGAACTTAGGGCTTGTTTGATACCGTTTATTTTCCTTAGAACTAGGAATTCTTTTTCCATTTTTCAGTTTTTGCCTTGTTTGATATTAGAAAAATTTCATGGAAATTTTTTTCTCACTTTCTCTCACACGTGCACATTTTCTTTGATTTTGTTGAAATTGTTTTCCCACCTTCTAGGTGGGTTTTCATTTTCCAACCTTTTTTTTTTTTTTCTTTTTTGCAATTGGGAAAAATTCTAGACTTAATGGTAAAAAAATTATCACTTTTATTGACAATCTCCATGCAAAACAAAGTCAAACGAATGATATTCGGTAAAATAATTTTTTTTAGCTATTGGAACAAATTTTAGATCTAATGGTAGAGAAATGTATCACTTTAATGGACAAATTTCATAAAAAAAACGAAACCAAACGGATACCAAACTTTTAACATTTTCTATGAAAAATTATATCACTCAATTCAAAGTAAAATAATTTCTTGGCAAATCAATTTTCTGTAAAACATTTTCTTTCCATCAATTTTCCACCTTTGCAATCAAACAGACCTTTAAAGCAATTATTTTCATCAGTAAAATATTATTTATTTAAAATTAATTATTCCCTATTTGCTTTAAATATCAAAATTTTAATAATTTTTGCTAAAAGTTGATGAAATATACGAAGTTGTAAGTTTCAAAAATGATATAATTAAAATTAATTATTAATTTTGATTTGAATTTTGGTACTCGTTTGACAACCATTAAAATACGTTTTTTTATTAGGAAAATAAATTTTGAAATAATAATATTTTTTTGGAGAATGTGTGGTTAAAAAGTAAGAAGAAGTTTTGAGTTTGTATACAAAATATTTTATCGTGAGAATGTGTGATTAAAAATGAATTTGAAAAAAAAAATATATTTTAAGATTTGTCAAATAATGGCTTAATTAATTTTTTAGCTGAAATCAAGTAAACTTTTAAAACAATATGTATTAACGGTGGTCATCATGGTGTAATCTTGTGTTTGTAATTTCCTCTTCGCATCCGCACCAAAATCCCAAACCATCCTCAGCTGAGTCAACTCAAATCCATCCTCCGGCTGTAGGTCTTACATATTCTCTACTCAGTTCACTCAATTACGCGGTCCCGCATATTGCAACGATTACTCTATATCTGCAGGTAAGCTGTCACTTTCTTCACTCACAAACACGCACTGTAAAGCAATGGCAGAAACCTCCGACGACGCAAAGGACATCGAGAAGCTCTACGAGTACGGAGAACGACTGAACGAGGCCAAAGACAAGTCTCAGGTTCCGTAATTTGCTTCAATTGAATCAATTTGATAGTCTTTCCGATTTTCCATTCTAGGGTTTTTAATTGTCTCCCTTTTGCTTTTGATTTTAAAAGATCATTTTTTTTTGTTTAAACGTATTTGTATTTTATATGTCTGTATAGAATGCGGAGGACTATGAGAATATTATAAAGACGGCCAAGAGTAGCAGCGTAAAAGCAAGACAATTAGCAGCGCAGCTTATTCCGAGGTTTTTTAAGTATTTTCCGGGCCTATCGGTCAATGCTGTTGATGCACATCTTGATTTGTGTGAAGCTGAAGAGCTTGGGGTCAGCTTCTTCCTTTTGTTTGCATGAAACTATTTATCAGAATCTTTTAACATCGTATTCAAGCATGAAGATGTTTATTTTAACTTTACTGGATTTAAGGCTCAGTGTAATTTACATTTTCAGATTCGTGTGCAAGCTATTCGTGGCCTTCCTCTTTTCTGCAAGGATACACCAGAGCATCTTTCTAAAATTGTTGACATTCTTGCTCAGCTCCTTACTGCTGGTTAGTTAACTGACTTCAAGTTTATCTGTTAGGAATATAGAGTGCCAAAAGCTCCTTATAAGAAAAACAAAGAAATATATTTTAATAAATTTAATCCTGAATATTCTTAATGGTTCTAGAGGAAAATGTGGAGCGGGATGCAGTGCATAAAGCCCTTTTGTCCTTATTGAGGCAAGATGTAAAAGGTATTCTTTTAATCTTTGAAATGTGAAAGACTATCTATATGAACATTTTGCATCTTATTTTAATTGAAATTTTGATTATGGTAGGGTAGTATTGGGAAAGGACCCCTAGCCTGTGATTATACTGCAAAAGGCTTGATTTGGGTACAAGATTGCAGTGATTGTTATTGTTTATCCTTAAAACGTCAAATTGGCTTCTTTAATAGTAGCATTATCAACATATATAAACAGAAATTAAAGCTTTGAAATCTCTTCCCTGAGAACTTTGGTCTTAGCTATGGTACTACGAGAAGAAAATGGAAATGAGGCCATTAGACATGGTATACTAATTTAGTTGGATTTGATCACTGTAAATAATAATAATCTTTGTGGATTGATTGAAGATAGTCTTAAACTCTGTACAAAATATACAGTCTCATGCACAGAAAAGATTGAAAGTAGCTGCAAGATTATTTGGAAGGTTTAATGCCATCTTTTTGTGTCTAATGTATAGCATCCCTTCAAGTTTTTTGTTTCCCAATAATTCAGCATACATCTCACACATTTTTCCTAGATAAAACTATCCTTTTAAGAAATTCCAAGTGGGAGGCAGTTTCTAGATATATAAAGATGTAGGTTTCTTGCTCTTTTGAAACGTGGGTTTCTTCCATGTTTATCCATAAAGTTGAGTTCAAATTGCAGCCTCTGTTTTACTTAACCTTTCATTTCAACTCCCAAAATTATATGAGCTGTGGGAATTTACTTTTTGAGATTGCAAACAAGCATTATTAGTGATTTATTTGGGAGGTCCTGGAGCAAGTACCATCATCATGTAAGTGGCTTAGTGTAGCCACATCCAAAACAACAAGAAAGAAAAGTTATTAGGATTGCCTGATGGGTGATAATAGCCTGTCTCCAATAACTATAGGATACCTGCAGTGTTGGAAACATAGACATGAGATGTCATTGGAATGAGGCTACAGATCATATATAAATGAGGTTACAGATCATATATATATATGTTGTGTGGGTGTGTGTGTATCAAGTAACAAACATAGATTGATAACTTGTAGGGTTTGGGCCGAAGTAGTGGAACCTTAGTGAAATGCACAACGAAGTGATGTAATTCTGTTATATGGCTCCGTGTTTGCACTGTCAAAGATATTAGATGGATTTCCACCTGTAGTCTTGATGTTCCTGAATATTGAGCTCTGTATGTGATCTGTACATATTTTGTCTAGTGTTAATACAAGTCCTACAAAATTCTTTTGCCGCATGATCCTCAAGCTGACTTTATCATGCTTTATCTATCTATTTGTTTTCTTTTTCCTTGTGGCTTTGTCTGTTCGGCGGAATGGGGCTGGGTTGTTGAACTACTACCTGTTTTAATTGGATTTAGTCTTTTTGAGCTTCAATTAAGTAATGCTTTCTTCATGCAGCTTCTTTGACAGCCCTGTTCAAGCACATTGAGAGCGTCGACGAGCAAATAGTAGATGAAAATCTTCGTGAGAGAACCCTAATCTTTATTAGAGATAAGGTGGGAAGATAAGCATTGTGACTGCGTGCCAATTTATTTGACTCATGGTTGTTTTTGGTTTAAACAGTTAGAGCTAAGCCCCCGTTTGAGCCACATTCTCATTCTTCTACACATTTTCAACCACACATTTTTCAATAAAATAATATTTTCCATCACATCAATAACTTTTCCTTCTTTTTTAATCATATATTCACCATCACATCACAAAAAAAAAAAAAATTCTCTCCTAAAAAATGTGCATCGAACACACTCTGATTTTGCAATTAGTACATATCAAAAAGGTTTTGTTGATTATATTATTTTGAAACTTTGTAATACAAAGTAAAAAAAAAAAAAAAATGCATTCTGTCCTAAAAAATGTGCATCAAACACACTATATAATGCGATGACTGGGTCTATCTATTGGAAATATTTAATGCAGGTATTTCCTCTTAAAGCTGAGCTCTTGAAGCCTTTAGATCAAATGGAAAGACACATAACCGATCTTATTAAAAAGGTATATTGTCACCGTATTTCATCCTCATTTTCTTCTCTTGTGGCGAAGGATACATGTTTCATTATTTAATTCTTCGTTACAAAAAGATAGTGGAGTTTTATATCTTCCTTTAGTATCGAATTTTCTTGGTAGAAAGTAAAGAAAATTGCTACGGTTATATCAGTTATGCATAACTATTTTTGATATGATATTTTTAGAACAAGATGTAAGATTGACTGAGTGTTATATTGCAGAGTCTACAAGATGTAACAGGAGCTGAATTTAAGATGTTCATGGATTTCTTAAAAAACTTGAACATATTTGGTGAGAAAGCTCCTCCAGAGCGAGTGCAAGAACTTATTGAAATCATTGAAGGCCAAGCTGATTTGGATGCACAATTCAATGTGAGTATTCTCTTTATTAGGTCTTGTTTAGTATGTCTCTTGTTCTCTTTTTTGTGCTTTCACAAGGAAATAAAATTTTTGTTTTGTAGACCAACACAAAGATTACATTATGTTGTGGATATTGGCAGAAGCAATTCCAACTTCACAATTTATAATCCAAGATTTTAAAACCTGTATCATTCTCATGAGTAAACCATAGAGCCCAACAACTAGCTTTCCCTAATTTGCGTCCACAAGTGGAGATAGGCCATTTTATAGCCTTGATTGTATTTAGTAACTGAAGTGGTAGGAATGGTTGCTTTCCTATTTAAGAAACCCTTGACTTGATGTACTTTTAATTTCTGGGACAGCCATTGGATGTGTTCTTTTTCTCTGATGTTAATGAAGAATCACTCCATGTAGGGCCAGAACTTCACATCTTCAACAGCCTGAAAGACTTCATGTTACGGAATTTTTTTTATTCCTCAACAGTACAAGATTTTTAATGGGACAAATCCCGATGTTATGATTGTTTCTTGTTGGACATCAGTGAAAGGGTAGCTGTCAATTATGTGTGAACAGTTCTCACTCATTGGTCCTGATTTTCCATGGCTGTGTTTCAATGCTAATTTATCAACTGGCCTGTGATCGATATTTTTTAATTTTAATTAAATTTTGCGAAGTGATGGAATTTTAGATTTCATGGTAGAATGGAAATATTTATTTGCAGGAGAAATGTGTATAGGCTTATGAATTTTGCCATAAAGAGTACTTAGAAGTGGCTTCCTCAAGTCAGAGAATAAAGAGCACCCACTGCACCCTTTATTCTTTTGTTTCACCGTGGCTACCACCCCTGGCTTAACTTGGAGGTGGAGTGGAGCAGAAAATACCTCACACTCCCCCTTTGATCAGTCTTTGAGAAGCACAGTTCAGAAAAAAAAAAAATCATTTTTGGAAATTTAATGGCATAAGAGAAGTGTTCTACACCAGAATAGATTTACATTTTCCTCTGAAATTACCCCAAGTCTGTGGTTTGCCTCTGAAGCTGTTAAAAATGAATTCTATGATCTTGGTGGATCAGAAGGTTCTCGTTCTGTTAGCGTTGAGAGCTGAACTATGGCCCTGACTGGTTTTAGTTATGTTGTCTCCTTTATGTACTTTTTTGAGCCTGTTGGCAATTGCCTGAGCTGTTTAAAATGTGAGACAATTGGGTTTGATGGTTTTGAGTTTGAGTTTCTGAATGATTGCTTAAGTCTCAGCTCCCGATTTTTAGATGAAAAGAGTAATAAGAAATAAAAGAAAGAATAAAAGAAATTGTTGTTTTGAAGTTTCATTTTCACAATGCTAAACTATTAGAACGGTTTTTATTGCAGGTTACTGATGGAGACCATATTGATAGACTGATTTCATGTCTATTCATGGCTGTTCCCTTTTTCGAGGTGTGTATTAAACTGAATAGTAATTGTCACTCTAATTTATTTACATGTTAATGTACTCTTACAGCTTTAGAACTTCTTGAACATGCAGAGAGGTGCATCTAATAGCAAGTTTTTCAACTATGTGAACAAACACATTTTTTTAGTTTTTGATGAGGTAATTGCCTTACGGGCTTGTTCCATTGTAATATTCAGCTACTAGGTTCACTTGCCTTGTATTTTTTATATATAGAACCTTGCTTCTGCATTAGTTTCTCATTGTATGTTCTCATGATTCTTGACCACAATTTCCATATTATAAATAAACAATGTGTTCTATATGAAAATTGTGTGGTTTCTGTTTCAGCTTCCTGAAGAACGCAGAGTGGACCTTCTTAAAAACATCGCCGAGAGTTCACCTTACACCTCACCACAAGATTCGAGACAAATCCTGCCTTGTGTCGTTCTGCTGTTAAAGGCAAGTTTAAGAATATAACCTCCATTTGGATATAAATTTATAAAGAGTATATAAATTCAGTCAAAGTCAAATATTAATTTCAACCACATATTCACAATTACTACTAATTATTATTAACACGTTTCATGGGACCCACTACTATTCTTTTTTATAAGCCATTTCCTCTTTATAAGCTATTTATAAATTTGCCAAATGGAATCTTAGTTTATGGCAGTTAGTACTTCTAAATGCACTCTGTAGGGATTTGATAAATGTATATTACAACTGAAGTCATACTGGCCTAGACTCTCTTGCACGTACACTTCAATTAGGGTATCATGTTTGTGTTCGATACATGATGCCGACACTTCTCGGACACTCTACCATAATCATTTATCTTTTTTTATTATAAATATTTTATATTTTTAACTCAATGCTATCAGTAAATAACAAATAGGTATTCATATTTATAAAATTTTAACAAGAAAAATTAATAACAAGTATAAAATTAAATTTGTACCGTACAAATGAAGAATTTTAAACAATTTCATCAACGCGTCAGCGATGTGCTGTGTCAGTGCTTTTTTGAAAAATCGACTGTCGGCGTATTTGACTCTGATGCTCGGACTTTTTGAAATGGACGAAGTACTCGTGTCGGACACGATATGACATGGGTATGGGTATGGGTATGAGTATGGGATATGTGTCGGATCTTCCAATTTTCAATGGGACACTTCACCCTTTTTGCTTCTTTCTTTTTTTCCTTCCCCTTTCTTCTTCAGCGACGGCACAAGGTTTCCCTTCTTTTTCTTCTATTTTTTCTCTTTGCTTTTTCTTCTTTTTTTCGTTCTTTCCTCTCTGTAGTGATGATTTAGAGTTTTCTTTGTATGAAATGGAAATGAGTTCCATATAGTACAACTTAGTATTCAATTAAGTTTAAATTGTAATCAAGTCCCCCATTTTCTATTTTATATATCATTTAGTAATTAACTTTTTATAATTGAAAACTAAACCCCAAAATTCTATTTTATTCGTTTTAACCTCTTATTCAATACTCATTTCATTATTTGTGAATGATTGAATTTGGTCTATTTAAAATGACATCTTGGGTTAATAAAAAAATTGAAGTTTGAACGACGTATTCACGTACCCGTGTCCAAAATTTGGACTCTTTTTAACCATGTCCCCGTATCCTATATTTTAGAAAATAATGGATTCGACACTTAGATATATACCCGTACCCAAGCCCGAGCATCATAGGTATTTGACACGTATCGTGTCGGACACACATGTCCGTGTTGGTGAATCATAGGCCTAGATAACCCCCAACCCCAACCCCAACCAATGAAATGTGCCAGCAACCTTTACAATGCAAGGGACTTTTGTTTAGAATATTTCTATCTTATTTGACGTTTTGCCTCATGAAACCTCTCTTCCATTGTTCCAGAAGTACATGCCTCGAAGAAAAGCAGGGGAAGAGATGAACTTTACCTATGTTGAATGCTTGTTGTACACATTCCACCATTTATCTCATAAGGTTATTATTGCTTCTTGATTTTTCCATTGTAACATCTTTTGTGTAACTGCTTTTTTAGTCCTTGTATGTTTTCTTTTGTGACTAGACAGGCTCCAAATGCCACTAATAGCTTATGTGGTTTCAAGATTGTCACTGGGCAACCGTCGGATAGGCTTGGGGAAGACTTCTCTGAGCAATACAAAGATTTCGCAGAGCGGTTAGTTTATTCAACCTGCCACCGTCTTTATTCTATTTATTTTTCTCCAAAAATATTTAAAACAAATTTATCTGCATAATTTCTGGAAAATTTCACTAGAGGTCACCCAACTTGCACCGTTTATTTCATGTTGGTCACCAATGCCCAATTTATATTTTTATTCAAATTTGAGCATTCCATCTCTAAACGTTTTCAAAACTGACTGCTTTGATAACTGTGGCTAGTGGAAGTTGTGACCTGGCTAATGGGATTGGCCCTGTATTTGTATGCATGCCATCTTTCACTAGGAAAGAGTCGAAAGACTCTTTAAAAGAAAAATAAAAGTGATATTTAGTATTTCATTTAGCCCAAAAAACTTCGTTGCCAAAAATATAAGTTGGGTGACTTCAACTTCCCCCAAATTTAATTTCCCTATGTTTGTTGTGGAATCTAGGGCTTTACTGTAGACCCATCTGGAAAAGAGAGAAGTTTGTAGTGTCTTCTTGTAGCTAGCCCTTCACCCATTAAATATTTGTAGCAACAGACAGCAGTGAAGGAATGTTACACGGAGATGGTCTTTATGAAATAGAGGGAAGGAAATTATAGAGCACGAACTTTATGAGTCCGTTGCATGATTTATTTTCTTAACTAAACCAGTGATAGCTCGTTGTAGCTTCTGCAGAAAATATGAACAGGTGGACAATGTAGATTTACAAGTAATTTTTCTTTACATACATGGAAGACTTCCCCTATTCACTATCTCATGCACCAATTTCTCCTTTTGTTTAAAAATGTAACTTATATAATATCTTCATGACCTAAGCACGTTTTTAATATATCTTTTGTTAATGCCATAGGTTGAACTGTGTTGAAGAGTTAGCGAGGGCTACAATGAAGAAGTTAACTCAGGGAATGGCTGAACACAGCAAAGCATTAGCAGCTGCTTCATCTGATGAAGCGAAGGATAGAATTGTGAGTTCATCTTACAAGACCTAGCACGTTAATCGTTTTCCAACTATTTACATATATGACATTTGCATTATGCAGAAAATGCAGAAGCAGAACACTACGACTGGGTTGCGAACTTGCAATAACATCTTGGCTATGACACAGGTTTGGATATAAAGTAGTTTGGGATTCTAAGTACATATGCATGTTTTTGAACTAATCTTCTCGCGTTGTTTTGCAAATACAGCCACTGCACTCCAAGTCACCTTCATTTATTGGTGACAAGAGAGTTAATTTATCCTGGAAAGAAACTGTGAAACCTTCGACAACATCAACTCCTACTGTTGGGTATGTATCCTATCGTCACTTGTAGTGAGTTGACTAAATTGAACATTTGAGCACATTCTATTTACTAATATATTTTGAGATGTAAGAAATTTGACTATGTACATAAGGAAAAAAGTCCTGTTACCTAGTTTAACATTCTTAAAAACGTTAGCAATATGTTTATTACGAATGTATTATCAGATCTTGCATCTTTGTTCAGAAAATACCTAACAGAACATTCAGTAATATCAGTTCCAATTTCCTTTTGATCTAATTAAATAATTTGTGAATCTGAAGAGTATAATTGCTGCCCCAACGTGAAGGCGGGTGGTGTTAATTGGTAGGATGAAAACGTGTCAGCACCAGTGATTATAATTTTGCACATGTGAGGAGGGTACATACAGTATATTATGTCGTGAAAGTTATGAGGCTGACCAGAGAATAAATTTTTTTCTTATCTCATAATTATGATCTAGCCACCATTTTCACAATCTTCAGTTGCTTGAATGCCAGTTCAAACAGAAACTTTTTATTGCTTACAGTGCCTTCTGTAATGTAAATTTTCTTTCACCGTATCTTCAATGCTTTTAATTTGGTGCTTCTTCCGGAGAGGAAACAAATTAAGTATACTTAGCCCCCGTTTGACACACATTCTCTAAAAATACATTCTTTCAAAACTCATTTTCAACCGCACATTCTTTAATAAAATAATATTTTTCACTACATCAATAACTTTTCCTTACTTTTTAACTATATATTTTCCATCATATCATTATTTAAAATATATTATTTTCTCAATAATATATATCACACACCCTATTATTTTTTCATCTGCAGGGGGAAGCGTCCTGTTGATTCTCTTAATGGTGCTGGCAATAGTACTTTGAAAAAGGGGCGTGGAGCTGGCAATATGCAAAATCAGTATGCTAATAGGGCATTTGAAAGCCTATCTTATGGAGGGAGAAGTGGCTCAAGGGGCACTGGCAGGGCGAGGAGCCGTGGTGGACGTGGGAGGGGAAGGGGAAGGGGAAGGAGCTACTGATAAGTTTCCATTCGGCCATGTAACATAAAGATTTGCAGTCGAAGAGTTATAAAATAGATAATAGAACACAGTTCAAAATTGAATGTATTGATGTACTTCATGTATCTGGACCATTTTTTATTGAGACTAAGAGATGAGTTAAATTTTTCCCCTTTTTTTTTTCACTTCGTTTTTTGGCATGGATGTAATGATAATTATGTTCACAGACCTGGAATTTTTTGCAATGACGATTTTGGTGGCTGCCAATCATTTTACAGACATCTTAACTATCTGTCTGATTTTATTTATCATCCAGTGGGATTGTGTAGAATTCTTGGAACTCAAAATGGTCTCAAGATTTCTTTAGATGGGAACGTTAAAAGCACGTAAAAGTTTCTATTTGGCAGAGTGAGATTTTGAAGCGAAGTGAAAAATGTGGACCCATGGTATAACCTACAACGTCCAGATTATATTCTATTTTAATGTGGAGCAAGTGATGAAGGAATTTATTCTCCAAAACTCCAGACGCAAGTAATCAAGTTCAAAAAGAAATTCCAATGTTGTGCAGTCTCGATTAGTGCAGCAAAAGCCATCAGCTCGCTCCAGTCTGTCATCATGTCGAATTTCTTCCATGTCTGCCATTTAAATGTGTTAATGTGTTTTTTACACTTTATTTAATGTTCGAATCGACGCATCTATATGACTATTTTTTTCTTGTACAAGCTTCATACTTGATTGTGAAACATACTCGTGTTTGATTTAGATAATAATTAGATTTTTACTAGATTTTGATAAAAATTGATGGAATGTGGGTTGAAAAGTTGGACGTCTCATGATATGTGATTAAAATTAATTGTTGACTTTGATTTACATTTTAATCTAACTTTTTAGTTGAACCAATTATAGACTACGTAAATCATATCACAAGAACTAGCAAAATATTTCTCCTCCTTTTCCCTATATTCGAGATCCTTTGAGCACAAGTCATTTATAAATCCATGAAAAAATTTATACGTTCCATATCCCTTTCCTAAACTCATTTTAACTTAGCTATTCATTGTGTCAAATATATCTTTATCAATGCCTAGCCTTTTGCCGTACATTTTCATGCTTGTACTAGCCATTGGCCATGTCCAAGCCCGAATTCTAAGACTCAGTTCTTCTGATGATCTAATTTCAGATGGGGTTGATGTAGTCAGTAATCAACCACCATTTCTTAAGGTTGCCGGCTGGTCTCTACAGTTAAAATCGTGCCATCTTAAGTATGGATTCTTCCCATGTGCAGAAAACATTGGAGGCTATATATTTCAAATAGTTGTTTATCAGTACATACTGATAATCGGAGGAAAACTAGTAGCAGAAGGGAGCAAGACTCTGTTCAATATCCTAGGCACTGGTGTATATGGTGCTAGTGTTTTCAGAATCCTCAAGGTGTTGCCAAAACTGGTTATGGTGATTGGTAAGTAGTTGTATACATCAAGTGGATAAACAAGCAGAAAGGTGTGAAAAACCTTGCAAACTTCAATATAGCAAGAAATATGCATTACAAGTCAACGTAGTTCTCTCGTTTGAGCACAAACCACTATAAACTTGTGCTTGCTTTGCTTAATACTTCTCAGGTTATTGGGATTACGGCTTATCACCTAACGAAGTGTTTTGTTTCTTGCAGTATCTGGAGTACTCCAGAACAAAGAGACTGCTCAATCTAAGGTTTCATTCGGAGTAGGTGTGTACGCTGGATCCACCGTGTTTAATCTCACAGTGATGTGGGGTATGTGCGTAATCTTTGGAAGAACAGAGGTATCTGCAAAATCAACTTCTAAGCAAACAAGTTCTTCAGCTTCAAAATGTTTGCTGGCCAAAGAAAAACTATCAGACTTGAAAGGTTTGCTCTTTTTCGACTTGTGTAATCAAAATAAATCAATCAACGCAGTTGCATTTTTATGAACTGAGTAGTGTTTTTCAACTGCAGATACTGGTGTCACAATTGACAAAAAGACTTGTTACACAGCTGGGATTATGCTTCTTTCTTTGATCCCTTATATTCTAGTGCAATTAACCAATGTTTTAAACACGTCATTTGGAGATCGCCTCGTGATTCTGATTGCGCTTATACTATCAACCTTATTGCTACTGTCCTACTTCGTCTATCAGGTAGCTAGCTAGCGTTGTGTGAGCTAGATACATACTCATTTACAGGAATGACACAAGTCAATATATACGTGGTTCAATAGCTCTTTTTTTGGCAGATTTTTTATCCTTGGATTCAGGAAAGAAGTTTGGAGTACTTAAAGTACGAAAATTTGCTAGCTGGTTTTCTTCATCATGTTCAAAGACATGCCCAAGAAAAGCTTATTGATGAAAATGGACAACCTAATGTTCCAGTCATCAAAAGGTAACTTTGATCTAAGCTATACTGTCGAGGCATGTTTGATATACAATATTTTAGTCTACCTTACCAAACAAGCCAATACAGTTTACATGTCGAATTGTGTCCTTTCAGCACTTTGAAATCTCCATAGTTTAGCCCAAGGAAGATTCTCATTTGTAAATTTGTCGTTGCAGATTATTTTCCCAAACAGATAAAGATGATGACAACTGTATTACAATTCCTGAATTGGAAAAGTTGATACTTGATATTCAGAAGGGGAAGGTGCAGGTAGACAAAGACTATGCTAAATCTGAAATTCTGAAAACGTTCGACCTGAATACGGATGGAAGAATAGAAGAACATGAGTTCGTAGAGGGATGCACAAAATGGATACATGAAGCTAAGCAGTTGGCTGAAAGTGGCGATTCTACCCCCAGAAAGTTCTTACGCGAGGCAAGCTATCTCTTTGATGGTGCATTTCAATTGATTTCCGCAGATTCAAGGGGATATTTTTTATTTTGATTTGAACATTTTTAGGACATTATCATTTATTTGTTAAAACTGATGATATACATTAGGGGAATGAGTACTGGACATGGTTGAACGTTACCAAAAATTCCGTAGCTTGCAATCCACTTATTTTAGTTCAAACTGCAGGTGGTGCAGCTAAACAAAAGAAATATACTCACAGAGGTTGAGCATCTAATGGCAAGGATTTTGAAGCATGCTCAAAGCCAAGCACTTGAAGGAAAATGTCTTCTCTCGGATGATGGAAGCCCAGATATTAATCAAATAAAAGAGTAATTTCTCTTCCTTTACTTCATGTTTGCAAGGTGGATTAGCCAATAGTAGATAACATTAAACGAGAAAAAAGAATCCGAATTCTTGTCTTGTTCAATACGGTCTAATACTATGTTTTAAATGTGCACTTATTGTTTATCTTCTTGTTTAATAAAAAATACCAGAACTTTCTGATGATCTTTTTTGTTTCTTTTTCAAGTCTTTTCAATAAGTTTGATACTGACAAAAGCAACTCGATATCCAAATCCGAAATGGAGCAAGTGATCCATACTGTCAAATTTGGAGAAATGCAGCTAGATCGCGAGGGTGTGATAGAGAAGGTGATGAAAGATTTAGATAAGGATGGTGACAACATAATCGACCAAGAAGAATTTGTCGATGGAGTAACTAAATGGCTTAATAAAGCCATTGATGTAACAAAATGCAAGGATGCAAAGAAGTCTATAGATGAATTTGACAAGGTAAGCAAAAGCATTTGCTTGTTGCAAACAGTATTCAACCAACGTGAATTGAGAGGTCCCTCTCTGCTTGATAAACCCTATTCCTTATGTCTATTTGCAAGTGGACGAAGCTCTTACATTAAACGCCAACCATTATACATCTGTATATTTGCTTGTCTGTTTCTGATTGCGTTTTTGTTAAATTATTACTCTTCACAGTACGGATTAGGGTATAGTCCATAACAATTACAGTGGTTTTGTTTTGAAATTTGCAGATTATGTGGGGAGAAGTTGACAACTTAGTGAGTGAAGGGAAACAAAATGGAAGTTCCAAGTTCAAATCAATGACATGGCCTTTTAGCAAATCTGTGTTTCAAGTGATATTGGGAATTGCTGTATTGACCTTCTTCTCTGGGCCTCTTATGACTAGCATTGAACAAATCTCAGATGCCATTGGTGTCCCTTCTTTCTTCATATCTTTTGTGATAGTACCAGCTGCCATGAATGCAGCAACAGCCATTTCAGCAATATTTCCAGCAAGCCAAAAGAGTTCAAGAACTGCTTCTTTGACATTTTCAGAGGTATCTCCCTCTCTTTCCTCCTTCCTCTTTATTGGTAAAGACTGAGACATCGATTTATATCGTCTTGAATCTGTTACGAATCAATTAAGCCCAAATCCCTTAAGACGAGAGCAATAATAAAACCAGAAAACAAAGTTTTTAGTGGGCGCTCTCAATATGAGCAGTGATGGCAACGGGGCGGGGCGGGGCGGATTTTTGCCCCATTTAGGTTTTTTT